>JAODAL010019037.1:0-73104 GCA_025379985.1 Phyllomedusa bahiana
TTCTGGATTTTTATTATAGGGGCTGACCCTACAGCTACTGTAAATGACTGTAGATGCCTTCTATACTCTGCCTTTTCTGAGGATGTATATGCAGTTAAAAAACAACTCCAGATCTGCCAGGCTCAGGGGCCCACCGGGGGTTTGCCCTATTGCCCTGTGGGCCAGTCCGAGCCTGTATAGGGTTATATGATAGAGGGAGAGAAGCTGAGCTCTGTGATATATAGGGTTATAGGATAGAGGAGAGAAGCTGAGCTCTGTGATATATAGGGTTATATGATAGAGGAGAGAAGCTGAGCTCTGTGATATATAGGTTTATATGATAGAGGGAGAGGAGCTGAGCTCTGTGATACATAGGGTTTATGGACAGAGGAGAGAAGCTGAGCTCTGTGATATATTAGGGTTAAATGATAGAGGAGAGAAGCTGAGCTCTATGATATATAGGTTATATGATAGAGGAGAGAAGCTGAGCTCTGTGATATATAGGTTATATGATAGAGGGAGAGAAGCTGAGCGCTGTTGATATATAGGGTTATATGTAGAGGAGAGAAGCTGAGCTCTGTATATATAGGGTTATATGATAGAGGAGAGGAGCTAAGCTCTGTGATATATAGGGTTATATGATAGTGGAGAGAAGCTGAGCTCTGTGAATTATAGGGTTATATGATAGGGGGAAAGGAAAGCTAGCGCTGGGATATATAGGATTATATGATAGAGGAGAGAAGCTGAGCTCTGTGATATATAGGGTTATAATGATAGATGAAAGAAGCTGAGCTTGTGATACATAGGGTTATATGATAGATGAGAGAAGCTGAGCTCTGATATATAGGGATATATGATAGATGAGAGAAGCTGAGCTCTGTGATATATGGGGTTTTATATGAAAAAGGGAGGGAAGCTGAGCTCTGTGATATATAGGGTTATATGATAGAGAGGAGAGGCGCTGAGCTCTGTGATATATAGGGTTTTATGATAGAGAGGAGAGAAGCTGAGCTCTGTGATATATAGGGTTATATGATAGAGGAGAAGAGCTGAGCGCTGTGATATATAGGGTTATATGATAGAGAGGAGAGGAGCTTAGCTCTGTGATATATAGGGTCATATGATAGAGGGAGAGAAGATGAGCTCTGTGATATATACGGTTATATGATAGAGGAGAGCAGCTGAGCTCTGTGATATTTTAGGGTTTTATGATAGAGAGGAGAGAAGCTGAGCTCTGTGATATATAGGGTTATATGATAGAGGGAGAGAAGCTAAGCTCTTTGATATATAGGGTTATATGATGGAGGAGAGGAGCTGAGTTCTGTGATATATAGGGTTATATAATAGAGGAGAGTAGCTGAGCTCTGTGATATATATGGGTATATGATAGAGGAGAGGAACTTGCTTCTTTTCAGAGTTAGAGCAGTTTTTATCTCCTAGTTGTTTACCGAAGCTTACCTAGACTACCCACCACCACTCTCTGCTCTAGCAGGAGTGGCTGGGATGGTGAGTTCACTTATCAGCCCAGGAGCTTTTTTATCTTTCTCACTGACAAACATTAACTCTTTAGAGCTCTGCACTGCAGGTAAAACTGCTTCATCACCAATATCCCTTTAACAGACTCTAGCAGCAGTAATTGGAATGGTCAGGATGGTGATGTCACTTCCTGCTGTGTCTTATTGGCAGAACAGTAGCTTATTTATCTTTCTTGCTGACAAACCTGAACCCTTTAGAACTCTGTCGCCTTGCACCCTGCTGATAAAACCCCTTCATCGCCAATGTCCCTCTAACAGGTGCTAGCAGCAGTGGTTGGAAGTTAGGATGGTTACATCACTCCCTGCTGTGTCTTATCAGCAGAACAAGAGTTTGTTTATCTTTCTTAATGATAAACTTTAGCTATGTGGACTTCTGTCCTGCTGTTTAAAGCCTTTCATTATCAATGTCCCTCTAACAGGCTCAGCTAGGAATTGCAGAGCTGAAATGTCAGTCATTGTTGTAGCCTGAATCTGTAGAACCCCCCAGCTTCAACAGGAAATGGGAGCCTGAAGCTGTAGAATTACCCACAGCCTCAACAGGAAGTGGGAGCCTGAAGCTGTAGAACCACCCAAAGCCTGAACAGGAAGTGGGAGCCTGAATCTGTGGAATCACCCACAGCCTCAACAGGAAATGGGAGCCTGAAGCTGTAGAACCGCCCACAGCCTCCACAGGAAGTGGGAGCCTAAAACTGTTGAAACGTCCTCAGTCTGAACAGGAAGTGGGAGCCTGAATCTGTAGAATTACCCACAGCCTCAACAGGATGTGGGAGCCTGAAGCTATAGAACCACCCAAAGCCTGAACAGGAAGTGGGAGCATGAATCTGTGGAATCACCCACAGCCTCAACAGGAAATGGGAGCCTAAAGCTGTAGAACCGCCCAAAGCCTGAACAGGAAATGGGAGCCTGAAGCTGTAGAACTGCCCACAGCCTGAAGAGGAAGGGGGAGCCTGAAGCTGTAGAACCCCCCCAGCCTCAACAGGAAATGGGAGCCTGAAGCTGTAGAACCGCCCACAGCCTCCACAGGAAGTGGGAGCCTGAAGCTGTAGAACTGCCCACAGCCTCAACAGGAAGGGGGAGACGGAATCTGTGGAACCCCCCCAGCCTCAACAGGAAATGGGAGCCTGAAGCTGTAGAACCGCCCACAGCCTCCACAGGAAGTGGGAGCCTAAAACTGTAGAACTGCCCACAGCCTGAACAGGAAGTGGGAGCCTGAATCTGTAGAATTACCCACAGCCTCAACAGGAAGTGGGAGCCTGAAGCTGTAGAACCACCCAAAGCCTGACCAGGACGTGGGAGCTTGAAGCTGTAGAATCACCCCCAGCCTGAACAGGAAGTGGGAGCCTGAAGCTGTAGAACCGCCCACAGCCTCCACAGGAAGTGGGAGCCTAAAACTGTAGAACTGCCCACAGTCTGAACAGGAAGTGGGAGCCTGAAGCTGTAGAACCACCCACAGCCTGAACAGGAAGTGGGAGCTTGAAGCTGTAGAACCACCCAAAGCCTGAACAGGAAGTGGGAGCATGAATCTGTGGAATCACCCACAGCCTCAACAGGAAATGGGAGCCTAAAGCTGTAGAACCGCCCAAAGCCTGAACAGGAAATGGGAGCCTGAAGCTGTAGAACTGCCCACAGCCTGATTAGGAAGTGGGAGCCTGAAGCTGTAGAGCTACCACAGCCTGAACAGGAAGTAGGAGCCTGAAGCTGTAGAACTGCCTTCAACCTGAACAGGAAGTGGAAGCCGGAAGCTGTAGAACTGCCTTCAACCTGAACAGGAAGTTGGAGTTTGAAGCTGTAGAGTCACCCCCAGCCTCAACAGGAAATGGGAGCCTGAAGCTGTAGAATCGCCCACAGCCTCAACAGGAAATGGGAGCCTGAAGCTGTAGAACCGCCTACAGCCTGAGTAGGAAGTGGGAGCCTGAAGCTGTAGAACCACCCACAGCCTGAACAAGAAAAGCTTGCTGTGAAGTGCAGGCTCTGTGAAACACCCTGATGTGAATACCCCTTTAATGGTAATTATTACCCCTTTCCCCTTGCATAGTATATACAGACATACAATAGCAGTGAGTTGAGCCTACAGCTTCGGATCCATCTGCCTGCCTTGTTTATTCAGCTCTGACTAGGTTGCTTACTTTACAGAAATCTGCTCTGACAATTGATTGTTTCCTTCCAATAAATAAATGCCACAGGATTTTGTAAATACTTGCCGCCCCGGCCAATCGGCGGAAAATATGTGAATGATCTCATGAATAATTAAGTGAAATTCATTAGCTGCAGCGCAAATTGTGCACTCCAAACAAGGCGAGTATACACAGCGCAGACGATCAACCATAAACATTAATGGATTTTTATTAAATTTAAAGCAGGAGCGGCGGCGGGTTTACTCATGGTACCTGCCGGCTGATCAGAGCCCGGCTGTCATTTAGCTGCGGGGAGGTTGTGTTCCGACTCAGCTATTAATCTGTTTCAAAATGCCATAACATTTCTATGAGGATCTGCCTAATTTTTTTTTCTGGAAATTAAATGTCTGTTTAAAGTTCATTGCCTCCTGCTGCCACTAATTGAAATGAGATTTGGTTTGTCTTTATGACATGGAAATGGGGATGAGTTTGATAATAATAACAATAATGGTTCGTCTGTATTTTAGGACTAATAATTACAGTAATAGGCCGGGATGATGGGATCGGAGGAGAGGAACAACATTCCATTAGTAACGTGGCTAATAGAGGCCTATTCTTGGTCTAAGCACCATTCGTTCCCGTTACACTTTATTTAAATGGATCAAAATGGCGTCCATTTGGCGCAGTTCTGTAGTCGTGCTAGAAACGTCTCAGGGCTAATGCGATTGCGCAACAATAATTTTGTCCACAAAAATTGCGCCACCCTAAATGTGATGTGTTTTACACCACCCCGAAGTCACAGCCCTTTCAGTACTGTCCGGGCCAGGACGAAGGGAAAACAGAAGAAGGAGACCGCCTAGGGCACTCACCGTTAACTCTAAGTAATGGGGCATAAAGATACAGTTGAAACCAGAAGTTTCCATACACTATATAAAAAGCCCCATCTGCAGGTTTTTCTCACTATCTGACATGAAATCAGAATAAACCTTCCCCGTTTTAGGTCAATTAGGAACCAAAATTATTTATATTTGCCAAATGCCAGAATAATGAGAGAAAGAAGTTTTAAAGCATTTTTATTACTTTCTGCAAAGTCAGAAGTTTCCATACACTAGGATTACTCTGCCTTTAAACAATTTGGGACGGCCCATATGTTGATGTCATGTCTTTAGAAGCTTTTGATAGGTTTATTGGCAAGATCTGAGTTAATTAGAGACACAGCTGTGGATGTTTTTTAAAGCACACCAGAAACACACTGCTTCTGTGTGTAACATCACGGGAAAGTCTAAAGAAATCAGCCAAGATATCAGAAAGAGAATTGTGGACTTGCACAAGTCTAGATCATCCTTGGGTGCAATTTCCAGATACCTGAAGGTGCCTCGTTCATCTGTACAAACAATTATACACAAGTACAAACAAGATGGGAATGTCCAGCCATCATACCGCTCAGGAAGGAGATGGGTTCTGTGTCTCAGAGATGAAGGTGCTTTGGTCTGACATGTGCATATCAACCCAAGAACAAAAGCAAAAGACCTTGTGAGGATACTGGTGGAACGAGTACTGTATCAACATGGGCTGAAAGGCTACTCTGCCAGGAAGAAGCCATTACTCCAAATGCAACATATAAAAGCCAGATTAATGTTTACAAATGCACAGGAACAAAGACTTACATTTTTGGAAACATGTCCTGTGATGAAACTAAAATCGAACTCTTTGGCCATAATGACCATTGTTACGTTTGGAGGAAAAAGGGAGACGCTTGGAAGCCTAAGAACACCATCCCAACGATGAAACACGGGAGTGGCAGCATCATGTTGTGGGGTTGTTTTGCTGCAGAAGGGACTGTTGCACTTCATAAAATAGATGGGATCATGAGGATAGAAGATTATGTGGCAATACTGAAGCGACATCTCAAGACATCAGCCAGAAAGTTAAAGCTTGGGAGGAAATGGGTCTTCCAAATGGACAATCACCCAAAACATACTGCCAAACTGGTTACAAAGTGGCTAAAGGGTAACCAAGTCAATGTTTTGGAGCAGCCATCACAAAGCCCTGATCTCAATCCTATTGGAAATTATGGGCTCAGCTAAAAGGGCGGGTTAGCAAGGCGACCTCCAAAACAGGGCTATTACACCATTCTGCGGGAGGAAGGGGGCCAAAATTTTCTCCCAACTATTCAGAAGCTGTGAAGACCCAAAAACTTTTTGCCCCAAGTCTACATTTTTAAGGACAATACACCAAAAACTAAAAAGATGGAAACTTTTGATTTTGCAAAAAAGTAACAAAAATGCCTTAAAAAAATTTCTCCCCTTTTTTTTTGTTTTGAAAAATGCCCCTCACCTTTGAAATCACTTGCGGGGTCGCCTTTTGCTTATCCCGCCTGAAGAGACGCAAGCAAAATAAAAAAAACTGAAAAAGACATACAGATCGGATAAAAAACCCAGCCGTTTAAAAATTTAAAGCTTATTAACCATTAAAAAGCCAAAATATACCAAGCAATGCGACGCTTTCGGGGACGAGCACCCTTACTCAAGCTTTTTAAAAAAGGGCAATTTTGATCAAAAAAAGGGGGAAAATTATTTAGAAAAAGACTGCCAATACAAAAGCGGCATAAAAACCACAGCAAACAAAAGCCAGCAGGCAGATCAGAGAGACATGAAGGACACGGACGCTGACATGTTTCGGGCGGTAGCCCTTAGTCGTAGCACAGTGTAATTAGAGCCTCAGCCTTAAGTAGTGTCTAAAATCAATAACATTTCCTAAAATGGGGAACACCTGAGAAGGGTAACCCTTACCTAGTAACGGGACGCCGTCCGCCATGACAGACCAGAAGGCATACAACCGGAAGCCACGCAAACCGGAAGCTGTAATAGTGGAACGCAAATGCGTCCCACTATACAGGAAGTACAAGATGCAAAGTATACCGGGCAAGATCCGGAAAACCGGAAGCGGAAATGGCATCAGTAAAATACAAGATGCGCTCCACTAAATCGAAGTGGAACGCAAATGCGTTCTATTGGTCTACATGACGGGCAGGCGCATCGGAACAGGACGAGGTAAAATAATGCAAAAAAACAAAAACAACACGACATAGGGCTGATTAAATAAATAGGTGGTGAGAAATGAAAAACATATGCACACATGCAATAAGCGAAAACAACATCGTAACAAATTAAACATAAGACATTTGCATTTCTATATAGCATATGGAATGGAGGGACATAGAACAAAAAAGAGGCCAGAGAAAATACATGTCAATGAAAAAAAAAAAAAAAATGAATGAATATATATTCAATAACTATTTTTAGTTATTGAATATATATTCATTAATTTTTGGCTGGGACCTGTGGTTCAGAACTAAGCCCTGGGAACATAGAAATCCTGCTTGGAGGACCACAGGTCCCAGCAAGACCTGTGCTGTGCTGGCTCTTGCTGTACATACACAATAGAATAAAAGGTGAAAGAAGAACAAATACATCTTAATTTTTTAATAAAAAAATAGACCAAAATTAACATCAGTACAACATCAGCATTGGCTTATTTAATGTAAAATCAGTTGAATTCTCTCCATTTTTTAAGACCTTTTATAGCTGTTATTTCTTTCTTTGGAGATCTTATATATATTTGCTTTCATTTTAAATGATCTACTTTTTCGATACATTGACATAGATTTTAGTCAACTTTGATATTTATCTTTATTCATTCGTTCATTTGAAAGACAACTCTTTTTGATTATTATACTGTTGTAACTGTATTGTATTGCCCCATTACAATCAGTTCTAGCTTCCCTGCGCCTCCTCCGACTCAGGTAGAACACTTTGAAGTAGGTCTGGCTGTCGGAGCTGTAATGCGCCTCACTCTGCCGACCGGCATTCATACATGCGGCGGTGTTTTCGAATCTGGTGCGTCCCGCCCCAGAACGCCCACAGCGCGCCCCTTCATGTTAGGCGCATTCGAAAGTGGCGAAGGTTGCGCCTAACAGCGCATCCCTGCGTCCGACAGTGGAGTCGGCACGGTGAGGCGCAGTATACGCCTAAAATCAGGCGCAAATCCCGATCATACATGTCGCCCTATGTGTTGTGTTCTTTCTTTTGTGATTTTTTCCTGAAATGTATGAATACATTGACAACTGGGTGTCAACATTTACACAGAGAGTAGGACCTGTCCATAGAATATCTGACATCATCCAATTAGGGCAGAGTTTAGAGACACACCCATTCACAAGGGGAATGTTAACGCCCACTTGCCAATTTATTCATTGATTTTCTGGAGGAATAACAGAGGAAAGGTAAATGGATACTTCCAAAAAAAAACAATGATGCTCCAGGATTCTTTTCTTATGGGAAATGCAAACTGACATGTCAGGAATAATAATTATAGGTCTTCTTTAAATATCCCTCATTTTGGCTGCCGGAGGGGGATATTAAGGGCATCAGTAATTTGAGGGCCCCATACAGCTGATGAATCTGAGCCCTCACCTAATGCCAGTTCCTGTTTGGACCCACATAAGAAGGCCTCTTTTTAAAAAAAAATTGATCAGGGCCCCAGATAGGAGTTCTACCAGAAACTCCCCTTTGAGGGAAACCTTTCGGGGGGTATTAAAGAGGTTTTCCCCAAATTTCATTGATTAGTTTTTAAAAACATGTAGGAAAATTTAAAGATTTTTCCAAAAATACTTGCTGTTCTTTTTTGTTTCCCTTCGGGGTTTTGGGCCCCAATTCTAAACCCTCTTGTTTGGTGTACACAACTTTTCCTGGGTTTAAAAGGACCCCTCTCAATGCTTTGGATGTTTTTTCCCTGCATTTGTATCAGCGGCCCCTTAACTTGTTTATGTCACTTACTTTAAAAAAATTTTAAAACCTTTTTTTAGAGCTCTGTAGCCCCTTTTCCTAGGGTTTAAACCCCCTCCTTCCCCAAAAACCCCCTCAAACAGGCTCAGCTAAAAAATTGCGAGTTTAAAAGTCAGTCACTGCTGTAGAACCACCCACAGTCAGAACAGGAGGTGGGAGACGGGAAGCTGTAGAAAAACCCCCCAACCGGGAACGGGAAGTGACTGTAAAAGCGGGTTGTGAAACCCCTTTTAAAGGGGAAATTTTTAAATGTAAATATTTTTATGGTATCTACAGGAGATGTCTGTCCTTTCCATGGCTCATCCTTTTGGTCTACTAAGTCTGTACCACTGCTATTGTGTACAGTATAGACCTTTTCTGGGTGGTTGTATTATTTGGGGGCTCTAAATAAGGGTATTTTATATAAAAAAAAGGGATGGGTAATTTATAAAATTTACTAATTTTTATTGCTTTCACTCCCAGAGATAAAATATTCCCCAAAAGAAAAGTACACCCCTCACATTTTTATAAATATTGTTTTTATATTTTTTCATGAGCCCATCACTGGGGAAAGATGACCCTTTGATAAAATTGTAAAGGTAGTCTTTGTACGGTTTGTTTTCCTGGTGGCCAAAAGTATTGCACCCCCTGCAATTCTGTCAGATAATATTTCAGTTTTCTTGCTAAAAAATGATTGCAATCAAAAATTTTTTGGGGTATTAAATATATTCATTTTTTTTGCTTGAAATAAAAAAACACAAAAGAAAAAAGGAAAAAAAAAAATAAAATTCTTTGATCATTTCAACAAAACCCCAAAAAAGGCCCCCCGGAAAAAAGTATTAAAAACCCTCACCAAAATATTTTGGTAGACAACCTTTAGCCAAAATAACTGCGAACAACCGCTTCCGGTAACCATAAATTTGGTTTCTTAAAATGCTCTGCGGAATTTTGCCATTCTTTTTTGGCAAAACTGCCCCGGGGCCCTGAAAATTTAAAGGGGGGCGCCTTCCCCAAAAGGGCCCATTTTTGAGATTTTTTCCACAGGGGGTTCTAGGGGTTTCCCGGGTTTCTGGACTCATTTTGCCATTTTTAGAAGTCCCAGTGCTTTCCTCAAAAAAATTTTTTAGTGCTTTGTGAAGTTTTTTTTGGGGTCTTTTTTCCCTGCGGAAAAGGACCCTTTGCCCTCCTGAGGGAAAGCCCCCAAGCTTTCTCACTCTGGGCCCTACATTAGGGCTGCAAAATGTTTGGTATTTTTCGACTTCTAATCCCATGAACTTTGGTCCAGCAGTCCAGTCCCGGGAAAGGCATCAAAGCAACCCAAAAAAATCGGGGAACCTCCGCCATGTTTGACTGTGGGGACCGAGTTTTTTTCTTTGAATGCCTCTTTTTTTTTTCCTGAAAAAACTCATGTTGATCCCTTTTTCCCCAAAAAAGCTCTACTTTTGTCTCATCTGACCAGGAGAACATTTTTCCCCCAAAACTTTTTGGGCTTTCTCAGGAAAGTTTTGCAAATTCCAGGGCCCGGGTTTTTTTAAAGTCTCGGGGTAAGAAGTGGGGTCTTCCTGGGTATCCTACCTTTCAGTTCCCTTTTTTATTCGATGCCCATGGGTATACGGGGTTTACACTGTTGTACCCTCGGCTGCAGGGCAGGGGGGTTTTTAACTTTTTTGGGTGTTAGTCCAGGTTCTTTAAACCACCTCTGCAAAAATCTTGCATTGAAAATTTCGTCAATTTTTTTTTTTCTGTCCACATCTAGGGAGGTTAGCCCCCCAAATGCCATAGGGGGGTTAAAACCACAGTGCCATTGGGGGGTTAGCCACGTGCCTGGGGGGGTTTTGGGCCCCCGTGCCAAGGGGGGGTTAGCCCCCAGTGCCTTTGGGAGGTTTGCCCCAGTGCCATGGGGAAAAGGGTTGCCAAGGGCCCTGGGTGAAATCTAGGGAGGTTTGCCCCAGTGCCGGGGGTGTACATCTTGGGAGGGGTTTGCCACGGGGCCATGGGGGGGTTAGCCACAAATGCCCCCAAAAGGGGAGGTTGCCCCAGTGCCCCTGGGGAGGGTTTGCCACAGTGCCTTGGGGGGTTTGCCACAGGGCCCTGGGCTTTACACTTCTTGGATGGAAAACTGCGCATTTGGGAGGAAAACAGGAAAATTCAGGTCTTTTGGGGATGGCTTGTAAACCTGGGGGAATTTCTCAGGCTTTTCCCCCAAAATTTTGGGTTCTCAAGCCCCCAAACAGTTCTTTGGGCTTTTTTTCTTTTCTCCCTGCTCAAAAATGGTCCACACAAGGACAAAAGGACAGAGGGGTTTAAATCAACTTTAATCCATGCCAAATGGCCCGCGGTGTGATTTAGTTATTGCCAACACCCTTTTTGGGCCACAGGGAAAATTTTCAGGTGCCCGTTTAAATTTCACAAATTAGAAAAAAGCATCACATGATTTTTCAAAAAGTGCCAATACTTTTTTTCCACCCCCTTTTTTTTGTTTGCTGGGGGAATTTTTAAAACCAATTTGGCTTTATGACAATTTTTTTTTGTGGTTTTCCCTTGGAAAAATTAAATGAAGTTAAAACCAAAAAATTTGTGATTGCAATCATTTTCAGGAAAAAACGAGTATTATCTGACAGAATTGCAGGGGTACCAATACTTTTGGCCCCCACCCGTAACGGAAAATTTGATGTTTCCCTCAAAAAAAACTCAGCACACTGCTATTAATGACTAAACTGCTGGGAACAAAAGGAGTACAAACCCCAAGTGAAAATGAACAAAATTTTGCCGGATTTACAGTCAAAAACGAGTCACAATTTATCTCTTTTGGGTTTTGGAAAACGAATGCGACATAGAAATGTTTGGGACACGTTTTTTACCTACAATAAGAAGAATGAACGTGTTCTAATTTTTTTGCAAAAACTGTGTTTTCGAAATTCAACCTCAAGTAAATCCCAGTGTGGACTACAACTTGGGGAATTTTTTCCCAAAAATGAAGGGCTATGGGGGAAAGGTTTGGGCGGGTTTTTCTGGCTTTTTCCAAACCCCAAAACCCGGTGCAAAAATTTCCGCTGTAAATGTTTTTTGTGTTTGACGGACTCTAACAGTGAATGCACAAGGGATGGGTTTTTTTTTCCCAATTTTTTTTGCATGATTTTTTGCACAGAAAATCAGCAGCGCATAACAGTACGCAAAAATATACGTGTGGTGCAGATTCTTAAATCCAGAGAATCTCAATTTCTATTGCGGATAAAGTGAAAATGTTTTCCCCCCTTAAAATAAATTTGGGTTTAAAATCTGCCAAAAACTAGATAACCAAAAAAAATTTTTGCAAATTGACAAATCCCTCCCCCCGTTTGATTCAGTGTTTGGGTATGTTTACAAATTGCAGATACAGCAACTGTTTGTGTGGATTTTAATGCGGATTTGCCTGCAGCTTTATCACGGATTTTCTGCAAAAATAGGCATATGATCTTTCTCCCCAAATTTAAGTCAAAAGTAAAAAAAATCCATAGTAAAAAAACAAAATAAATCCATTTAAATAAACCCCCAATAAAATCCGCAAATTTAAAAATTTCACAGATAAGTAAATGCACATGGAACAGAGCTGATATTTTCTGCAGCAAATCCACAGGTAAATCTGCACCTTAACATCTGCAATTGATTGTGCAAAAATTGATCAATTCAATAGGGTACAATCTGCAGCAAATCTGTGTTAGAAATTTACAGAAATTTGCACCATAGATCAATTTTTGTGTGGGAAATTTCCACCTCATTGGCATGGGATTTGTAGAATCTTATCCACATGGCTGGTACCATAAACCGCAGCAGATTTCCTGTGCACAAATCTGTGCAAAAATTTTCTGCATCAAATCCAAATGTGAATCTGCATGTTAAAGCCTGCAACGGATCATGCAGATTTTGGTGCAGATTTTAACCCATTCAATTCAATGGGGTGGATATGCATCAAATCTCTACCGTGTGCATTCATCCTAAATGGGAATTAAGTGGAATCTGTCAAAATACCAAATTATAACAGGATCTCCACGCCTGGGTGGAGATCCTGGCCTGTAGAAGGCCACTGAATGAGGTGCTTCTCCAAAATCCATTATGATCTTGAATTACCATATAATTCCATGAAAGGAGCCCATTTACACTACATGGGGTGCCAAGATTTTTGTTTTTGTGCTGTGCTCCCTGAGCTCCCCAAACGAATCTACGCTAATCTAAATCTAATCTAAGCTTCATCAGTTCGGCTGTTCTCTTGTAGCTTGATTTTCTCAGTTCCTGAAATCCAGGGGCGTTTCTTAACTGAAGGGGGATGACATAATCCTCCCCCTTAACTGTTCATGCTCGCTCCCATGTCAGTGTGTTCAACCCCCCCCCCCATCCCATCCACATGTCACTGTCGTTCCTCTTCTTTTGCAGCCTTATTTTGTAAAAGCTGTTTACATACCACAGGCCTGCATTCGGTATAGACTGCCTTCTATGAACTCAGAGCACTGATCTCTTCTCCTCTCACAGCTGGAGGTTTGTTACACTTGAATCCAGTCTTCTATGAACACCTCCAGAGCACAGATCTGTCTCCCTTCTATGCAGTTGCATTAGACACCGAGGCACAATTCTGATGCTTTCTGATTATAGAAGCAGCTTCAGTGTCACTGAGGAACTGCTAGCTGTATAGAGTGAAATTGTTGCCGGCCCCTTACACACAGGAGCATTAGGCACCGAAGCACAATTCTGCTGTTTTCTGATTGTAGAAGCAGCTGCAGTATTAATGTGGAGCTGCTGGCTGTACAGAGTGAATTGTTGCTGGCCCCTTATTCTGAGTGAGAGAGGCAGGAATGCACGCTCCCATGAATCCCTTTCCCGAGGCCAGACAGAATGTAAATTAGTAGACCCCGGCAGCCAATGAAATGAAAGGAGGTGGAATCTGACCGACACTGGGGAACAGTGTTTACAAAAAACGAAGCTAAGGGCCTGTGAAAAAAAGACAGCTTTGCAAATGACATACAAATTGCAAAGTTGCTTGTTTTCACTTTTCCCCTTTATTCTGAAGACCATTTAAATGAAATGTTTACAACCTTTAACCATTGTGCCACCCAGGCTGGGGCAGTATGAAAATAGAAATGCAGAGCGACATGTCAGAACAGAGGTACCTTCCCTCCAGTTTTAAGGCGCATTAAATGAGTGTATAGTGCGCCTGAATGAATGAACCTGTCTAAAATCAGGCGTCTGGTCTACCTTACATAGATAAATTGATACGCCTATCTAGGCGCATTGCATAATTTAGGCACATAGCATATCACTGTTAGCATATTTGATGCGCCTACTTAAGATGCATTCAAATATGTCGTGTCTGGCGTATAATGCGCCTAGTTTTGGTGCACTACAGTTCATTTATATAGAGAATAGGGCTTCAACAGTTTTTTTGGGCGCAAAATACTGCAAAAAATTGTATTGGGACATGTCGCCCTCAATGCGAAGTCCCAGGAGTGGGCGCATTGGAGGTCTGCACTGACGTGGCCGGAAAGTAAGGAGTTACATTGTAATAATCTATTCTTGTCACACTGTTACGTGTTGTGAGAGGAGAATTCATTTCCCACTAGAACGTATCTCATCTAGTTCTTGTAGCAGATTGTCCTTGTGATTCCTGAAATGACAGAGCTCAGACAGTGTAGCCATTGGACATGCTCTCCGTACACATCCAGATGACTTTGTTTAGCAATGCGTGGCCCGAGAACACTCAATGAAATTACATTTACAATCTCCTTTAGTAACATATGTTGACATTGGAAGAGGACAGCTCGGCAGTGATATACATAGCATTAAAAAAAAACATAGCTGTACAGTTTTAAGGAGTGCCTCGTTTTTAAATTTTGTTTATAAAAATCTCTGTTTGCATTTGCTCCCGAAATTACAATAAAAGTCATCAGTTAAATTGACCTTGAGGTGTCCTCCAAATATACACTTTTGGGAATATCTGTTTCTGAGTGATCACCAACATGGCTGACATTACTGCTGCCGCAGGGTTTTGGACGTGATCTCAGCACCTCTATAGCCTACATCCGCCATCAGTGGCAAGGACGTAGATGTCAAGCTTTTCTTTCTTGATTCTGGAAGCTTTAAGCCCCCGACCCATTCAGGAATGTCCCATATCCACTAGGGATGCCCAATTTTGTGGCGGGGTAGGTATAAGCTTCACCCCTTTTGACTTCAGATTTGCGGTGGTCTCTCAGAAGAAACTGGAGGGTTCGCAAGTGTGGGCAGGGATCAGAGATAAACCTAACCCCGATCCAGGCTGTTTGACCACATAGATGCTATGATGAGACATCTATGATTTTAGATGGGTTCCCCTCCTTCACCAGGTGCCGAGTGGCTGACATAGAGCCGGGAACGTAACTAGAAGTCAATAGGGCCCCTTAGTAAAATGAGATGGGCCCCATCCCCATTAGTAGCAATAATTAAAGGTCTAAATAATAGCATCATATGTCAGAGAACCCACATAGTAGTGCTAGATAGTAGAAAACCACCCACTCGTTATTCCCTATAAAAAGTACAATATTCTTGAGCCTAAATGGGTCGCCTTAACCTTAGGGCCTAATAACAGCTGCAGTAAGGTACATTACCTGTAGCATGGGCTCCAAGATTCAATTCCACTGAGAGCCCCAAGAATCAATTCCACTGGTGAGTCCAAAGAATTAACTTTACCCCAAGACTCAGCTCTACTAGTGGGCCCCAACAATCAACTCTACTGGTAGGACCCAACAATCAGCTTCACTGGGGGGCCCCAAGAATCAACTCTACTGGTGGGCCCCAAGAATCAATTCCACTGGTGGGCCCCAAGAATCAACTCCACTGGTGGACTATAAAAATCAACTCTACTGGTGGGCCACTTGAATCAATTTCACTGGGAGGCCCTAAGAATCAACTCAACTGGTGGGCTCCAAGAATCAACTCCAGTGTGGGCCCCAAGAATCAACTCCACTTGAGGGCCCCTTGAATCAACTTCCCTGGTGGGCTTCAAGAATAAACTTCGCTGATAGGCCCCAAGAATTAACTCCACTGGTGGGCCCCAAGAATCTATTCCACTGGTGGGCCCCAAGAATCAACTCCACTGATGGGCCCCAAGAATCAACTCCATTGGCGGGCCCTAGGAATTAACTCCACTGGTGGGTCCCAAGAATCAACTCTACTGGTGGGCCCAAAAATCAACTCCACTGGTGGGCCCCCTGAATCAGCTTCATTGGTGGGCAACAAAAATCAACTCTACTGGTGGGCCCCCAGAATCAACTCCACTGGTGGGCCCTCTGAATCAACTCCACTTGATGATCCTCTGAATCAACTCCACTGGTGGACCCCAAAAATCAACTTCCCTGGTGGGCCCCAAGAATCAACTGCACTGGTGGGCCCCAAGAATCAACTCCACTGGTGGGCCCCCTTAATCAACTTCACTGATGGGCCCCAAGAATCAACTCCACTGGTGTGCCCCAAGAATCAATTCCAATGGTGGGCTATAAAAATCAACTCTGCTGGTGAGACCTAAGAATCAACTTCACTGGTGGGCTCCCAAAATCAACTCCTTTGTGGGTCCCAAGAATCATCTCCTCTGGTGGGCCACAAGTATCTACTCCACTGGTGGGCACCCTGAATCAATTTCACTGATGGGCCCCAAGAACCAACTCCACTGGTGGCCCCAAGAATCAACTCCGCTAGTGGGCCCCAAGAATCAACTCCACTGGTGAGCCCCAAGAATCAACTCCGCTAGTGGGCCCCAAGAATCAACTCCACTGGTGGGCCCCAAAAATAAACTCCAGGCACCGCAGTCCGACACTGGCACCATATATCATAAACCCAAATAGTAGTGCTAGATTGCACCACTAATTGTCATTCCCTGCCACAAAGGTACAAAGATCTTGTACACCTGCGTAAGTCCCCTTAAAATCTGTCCCCCATCGAAGTTGCTATGGCTATAGCTACACCCATACATTGGACCTGTATATTGGAGAATACTTCCAAAGCAGCTCTGGTGTATGTCTATACCTTCAAAACTCGATCAGATTTTGGTTTGAAATTTTTTAATCTTTTTGACATAATTAAAATATACAAATTTCATCATTTAGATTTTACCCCTTTGCAAAAAAACATCTCGACAGAAGCCTCCACCGTGGCACCGCTGAGAGCTCGTCCTCCCACCTCCGTAGGTGGCAACAGATAAAGGAGTCACAATGTCCATGTAGTGCTGTTTACTGCAGAAAGCAGCGACTTCAAACATAGTCCATTGAATAGAGGCCATTTGACCCCTGACCACAACCAGCATCTAAACTGGCAGACGTAGAATCAAAGTAATTTGTATCATTTCAATTAGTTACCAGCCGCATAACAGAGGGGTCGTGACTTTTGCAAAGCGATTAATGTCCATAGCAACCGCGACTCAATGTCCCATCAGTCTCCAAATACTTTCACTTAATAAATGTGTATGTACAAACAAGGCCCGATTGTTGAGCTACAAGGCAAGACACAATTAGCACTTGCTCCCGAGCGAGCGGAAGATGACATAAACTTTTGTCAGCACAAAAAAACTTTTATTGAAGATGGAACGATGATCTATGGCGATTGGCAAAAGTGGCAGGAATGAATCATATTGGTTTGAGCTATTTAGGATTGGGAGGTCGGAGGGGCTGGGGCGAGGAGGGTGGGGTGGGGGGTAAAATGGCAAGTTTGCATAAGAGCACTGTTGTGTTACCGCCGAAAGACGACGGCTTTCATGGCCAGTTTGTTCTGTCTGACAAAATTCAAATATTCTAAAATCAATGTTTCCATTGTGGGCCAATAAAGAAGGCGGTGGCCGCGGACTATGTGAAGAATTTTTTGAAAAATTGATATCTCCACCATACACACAGCTGGTATTGTTGCTGGGATTTGTTTTTCTGCGGATAAAGAAGATTTTGTTCCAACATAGAACATAGAACGGTCTATATTTTAACCACAGTTCAAGCTATTGATATCAAAATTTCTAAAAAATTTTTGTTTTTCCGACCATAAGTCTTGATGCAACAGAACCTCAATGGAGGGGAGAGGAGGGGGAAATGTTTGGTTGAGGAAAAAAAAAAGTTCGTCACGTCCCAAAGTTTTTGCTTTATGGCTTTTGTTTTCTGAATTAAAGTAAAGGTTTCCTTCTCTGGTGTCACAATCTATTAGCGGTCGGCAAGCCCCAGCGCCGTAACCACGGTCCCTTCAAGACTGAATCGGCAGCAAAGCTGACGGTGTGTGGAGGCTGACACAGCCGGGGCTGTATGACTGTGTCACCTGCAATCAACCCCAACACCTCTTCTGATTAAACATGACACCAGGCAATATTTTCAGCATTATTAGAAGGGAAACTTAATATTTTGAGACATCAGGGATCTTTGAGGCGCTGTCCATCAAACAGGAAGCTTAATTTAGTTCTTGCCGGATGGATAACTTCCTGGATTAACCCCTTCATGGCAGCAGGATTGGAGATTAAGAAAAAAGCCGCCAGCGCTCGGCCTTTGTTGTGTCTCTTTTTTAATTTGAATTCTTTTTAATTTTTTTTTCTTTTTTTCCCCTTCTTCATTATTTTATAGGCTGTCTGTAGCCGAACGCTGTGATTTCATTCCTACCTATTATTTATTAATGAATTCTAAATGACTTGACAGTGGATGAATATTAAATGGAGTACATCATTAATTACGTCCCAGAATGTCTGCTTTATTAAAAGAAAAAAATTGGAATGTTAAACACAATGTTACGCCGACGAGGGAAACCATGGTTAAGCAAGATCTAGCAAGCAAACAGAATTTTTAAATGGAGAAAAATGGAGAATTTTTAATTTTTTTCTTTATAAATTCAAATTTTTTGCAGTCAAATAGTTTGCCCAAAATGTTCAATTTCAAAATGTAGAGTATTGTTAAAGGGGTTTTAAAAATTGCAAAAGCATATTGGAAAATATATATTTTTATTGACTTAATATGCACAATATTCGTCTAAAAAAAAGCTAAACACTGCAAATTGAAGTTGCAAAACCACACATAACCCGTGGATAAGAGGGACTTTTTATCAGGGGTGTAGTGACAGTGGTGTAAAGGAAACACTCGCTACCAGGAACTGGAACCTGAGGGTGCTCAAAGGCCCCTCTGCCATATAAGAAAACAGCAGCATAATAAATGGCACATGGTAGGTGTGGGCCCTTTTTTTTTTACAAATTTTGCATTGGGGTCCAGGAAATTAAAGCTACACCATTGCCTTTATTGTCTGAGGAATATGTATATGTGATGGCTTATATGATGGATTTACATTAATGGAGCCTGTAGGCACACATAGGATCAGATTGGGCTACCTTAGGTTCACAAGAAGTAGTGAGACTGAAGGCCATCATCTAGCATTGCAAACCATGTCTCATATGTTTCAAGTCTTATATGATAGCACAGAAAGGTCATTTACTTCATGTAGACAAATAGATTATTTTGGTATTTTTTTCATTCAAGTAATATTAACATAGTCTGCAGCGCTGTACAGACACCATCATCACTTACTGTCCCCGTTGAGTGCTTACAGTCCCAAAAATAACTCATGTTTTTGGTGTGTGAGAGAAAACCAATGCACATATACAAATTCCATGCAGAGGTGATCTTTGGTCGGATTTGAACCCAGGACCCTGGCGCTGCAAGGCTACAGTGCTAAACATAAAGCCCATGGCCCAAATAAATTACTTGACCCCACTGACAAGTGACCCCTGTAAAAATGAACTCCAGTAAGGGTTGACATCTGCTGGACCTCGTGGGCCTGGTTGTGGATGTAGTCCAATTATCATGTCAGGGTCTAGGCCCACTGAAGATCCTTCCACCCTCTTGTAGACTAGTTGAACTCTTCAATGTATTATTTAGCTTTACCTCCTGGTAAGGCTTTATAGCATCACAAGATCGGTGCTCTATAATTCTTTGCAGTGAGTCAACCTTTATTAGCCTATAAAATAATTGTTTTTGTAATTTTTTAAAAATGTAAAAAAAAATTGTATATCAAATCTAAATAAATGAAAAGCTGTATCAACCCCAACAACCAAACGCAAACCACAGAGATTCTCGAAAGCCTTTAAAGAGAAGGGACCCAGTCCCTTTTACTACAGGGTGGTAGTAACTTCAGTAGTTCTACTCTCTCAAGAGGATTTACATTGTTATGGCTAAAGCGGAGGTAAAGAATTGGCCAAAGGGTACGGAGGCCCAACAGGGCCTTCTGTCCTGGGTGACAAAACCAAGCACCATAATGAAGACCAATTTTGATATTTGCTGTAAAGCTCATTCTCTCTATTTATACCCAGGACTGTATCCAGGACAAGGGGGCATCCTCTAGATGTAGAGGAAAGAAGGTTTCTACATAAGCATAGAAAGGGATTCTTTACTGTAAGAGCAGTGAGAATGTGTAACTCGCTGCCAGAGAAACTTGTCATGGTGAATTCACTAACAGAGTTCAAAAAGTCTGGATACATTTCTAGATGTAATAATAACAAGTTATAGTGACCAGGATTCTGGAGAAGGGTCTGGATACATTTCTAGATGTAATAATATAACAAGTTATAGTGACCGGGATTCTGGAGAAGGGTCTAGATACATTTCTAGATGTAATAATAGAACAAGTTATAGTGACCGGGATTCTGGAGAAGGGTCTGGATACATTTCTAGATGTAATAATATAACAAGTTCTAGTGACCGGGATTCTGGAGAAGGGTCTGGATACATTTCTAGATGTAAAAATAACAAGTTATAGTGACCGGGATTCTAGAGAAGGGTCTGGATACATTTCTAGATGTAATAATATAACAAGTTATAGTGATCAGGATTCTGGAGAAGGGCCTGGATACATTTCTAGATGTAATAATAGAACAAGTTATAGTGACCAGGATTCGGAGAAGGGTCTGGATACATTTCTAGATGTAATAATAGAACAGGTTATAGTGACCAGGATTCTGGAGAAGGGCCTGGATACATTTCTAGATGTAATAATATAACAAGTTATAGTGACCGGGATTCTGAGAAGGGTCTGGATACATTTCTAGATGTAATAATAGAACAGGTTATAGTGACCGGGATTCTGGAGAAGGGTCTGGATACATTTCTAGATGTAATAATATAACAAGTTATAGTGACCAGGATTCTGGAGAAGGGCCTGGATACATTTCTAGATGTAATAATATAACAAGTTATAGTGACCAGGATTCTGGAGAAGGGCCTGGATACATTTCTAGATGTAATACCGTGTTTCACCGATAGTAAGACACCCCCGATAGTAAGACGTAGCGGGGAGTTTAGGGAGGTCGACTAATGTAAGACGTACCCCGAAAGTAAGACGTAGTAAACTGTACTTTGTCTGCGCTCGGGCGCTCCGATGGCCCGGCGCCGACAGGGACGCGTCAGTTATATGCGGCTCCTCAGGGAGTGCATATAGCTGAATGCCGAGTGAGCGCACAGTGTCCGGACGCTGCGCTGGCCCGGACACTGTGCGCGATTCCTTCACCTATGTGCTCCTCCTCCGTAGCCCATGTAAGTGAAGGGATACCACTGCGGGGCACAGAGCGAGCGCTCCGTGCTCCGCAGTGGCCTCCGGGCGACCGCAGACTCGCGGCTGTCCGGAGCTCCCGTCATCACGCTGCGTGCGCGGCCTGATGATGTCACCCGCCTGTGCCGTCAAGAAGACAGAGCAGAGCCGAGAGTGCGGGAGACGGAGCAGCGGGGATCCAGGTAAGTGATTGTTTGTTTTTTTATTTTGATATTATTGCCTACAGCCTGCCTATAGCTGCCTACAGCTGCCTATACCTGCCTATACCTGCCTATACCTGCCTACAGCCGGCCCTATACCTGACTAAAGCCGGCCATATACATACCTACAGCCTGCCCTATACCTACCTAAAGCTGCCTATACCTGCCTACAGCTGCCTATACCTGCCCTATACCTGCCTACATCCGGCCCTATACCCTGCCTACAGCCTGCCCTATACCTGCCTATGGGGCCATATACCTGCCAATATAAGACATACCCCGAAAGTAAGATATAGTGGGACTTTTGGGGGTAAAAAGAATGTAAGACGCTGTCTTACTTTCGGGGAAACACGGTAATATAACAAGTTATAGTGACCAGGATTCTGGAGAAGGGTCTGGATACATTTCTAGATGTAATAATATAACAAGTTATAGTGACCAGGGTCTGGATACATTTCTAGATGTAATAATATAACAAGTTATAGTGACCAGGATTCTGGAGAAGGTCTGGAGACATTTCTAGATGTAATAATATAACAAAGTTATAGTGACCAGGATTCTGGAGAAGGGTCATGGATACATTTCTAGATGTAATAATATAAAAAGTTATAGTGATCAGGATTCTGGAGAAGGGTCTGGATACATTTCTAGATGTAATAATATAACAAGTTATAGTGACCAGGGTCTGGATACATTTCTAGATGTAATAATATAACAAGTTATAGTGACCGGGATTCTGGAGAAGGGTCTGGATACATTTCTAGATATAATAATAGAACAAGTTATAGTGACCGGGATTCTGGAGAAGGGTCTGGATACATTTCTAGATGTAATAATATAACAAGTTGAATACATTTCTAGATGTAATAATATAACAAGTTATAGTGACCAGGATTCTGGAGAAGGGTCTGGAGACATTTCTAGATGTAATAATATAACAAGTTATAGTGACCAGGATTCTGGAGAAGGGTCTGGATACATTTCTAGATGTAATAATATAAAAAGTTATAGTGATCAGGATTCTGGAGAAGGGTCTGGATACATTTCTAGATGTAATAATATAACAAGTTATAGTGACCAGGATTCTGGAGAAGGGTCTGGAAACATTTCTAGATGTAATATTATAACAAGTTCTAGTGTCCAGGATACTGGAGAAGGGGCTGGATACATTTCTAGATGTAATAATATAACAAGTTATAGTTTCCAGTATTCTGAAGAGGGGTCTGGATACATTTCTGGGTGTAATAATATAACAAGTTATAGTGACCGGGATACTGGAGAAGGGTCTGGATACATTTCTAGATGTAATAATATAACAAGTTATAGTGTCCAGGATTCTGGAGAGGGGACTGGATACATTTCTAGATGTAATAATATAACAAGTTATAGTGACCGGGATTCTGGAGAAGGGTCTGGATACATTTCTAGATGTAATGATAGAACAAGTTATAGTGACCGGGATTCTGGAGAAGGGTCTGGATACATTTCTAGATGTAATAATATAACAAGTTATAGTGACCAGGATTCTGGAGAAGGGTCTGGATACATTTCTAGATGTAATAATAGAACAAGTTATAGTGACCAGGATTCTGGAGAAGGGTCTGGATACATTTCTAGATGTAATAATAGAACAAGTTATAGTGACCAGGATTCTGGAGAAGGGTCTGGATACATTTCTAGATGTAATAGTATAACAAGTTATAGTGACCGGGATTCTGGAGAAGGGTCTGGATACATTTCTAGATATAATAATAGAACAAGTTATAGTGACCGGGATTCTGGAGAAGTGTCTGGATACATTTCTAGATGTATAATATAACAAGTTATAGTGACCAGGATTCTGGAGTCGCTGATCCAGGGATTTATTCTGATTGCCAGATTGGATTCGTGATTTTTTTCCCTAAAATGAGGACAATTGGCTTCTACCTCTGGATCAACACTTTAGCACAATGACTGAGCTGAATGGACGTATGTCTTTTTTTGGACTATGTAACTAGCTTTTCAAACTATGTTACTATGTAACTATCTATCTAAATTTTTGATACCCATTGGCATAGGCCTACTTGACCCTCTCTTAGCTTGGAAGTTTTGTGTTGATTTCTAGATAGGGCTAGAGTCCATAGGGCTAAAATATTATAGTGATCACTCTAAGGCCTCGTTCACACGGCTTATTTCAGAACGTATTTACATCGGATTGCCGATGTAAATACGTTCTGAAATCAGTTGAAAATCAGTTGCACATAAGTGTCACTAAGTGTGGGAAGTATTTGTAACTGATTTCCCGACGGATTCACCATCTCCAATCATTGTAGGTGGTGAATCCGTCCGGAAATAATTGACATGCACATTGTTTTTCTGTCCGGATTGCCGTCGTCAATCCTCGGCGGCACTCCGGCACGGAAATACGCGTCGTGTGAACGACGAGCCGTATTTTCTATTGAAATCAATGGAAAATAGGCTGTGACTTATTTCTGACTGATTTGCCGACGGATTGACGATCGTCAATCCGTCGGCAAATCCGCGGCGAAATAAGCCGTGTGTAACGAGGCCTAAGTGTCTTTGGGGTATTTTGTGGCTCAACCAATGCAAAAATTCAGTAAATGTTCTATGTTGGTCGTAGTTCAAGGTCTTTTTGCCTTTGATATAAATGGAAGCGCTCACCTTCCCTTAAGCCGGCCGTGTCTCGTTCGCCCAGGGAACTATCTGTGACACGATCATTGTACTGATTACTGATTAATTCATCTACTTTAGGGGAGACAAATGTTCTGTGTGTGTATGAAGAATGGACTGAAATGAGTAATATAGATTTTGGAAAGCTTGATTAATGTGTTGATATTGTAGTGCTAATCTTTGAACGTAATCTTTCCTAAAATGCTGCTCGTTCTCTTGCGATAGCTGGAGATAGAAGTCTCTTTCATCATCCTGTTAGGTTCCTTGTCTCGCACCATTGTAGTCGCTCCGTCACCTGCGGTGTTGGACACAGACCCTTCTTTTGCATCTGTGGTTCCTGATGGCTACTTCCCTGCTGGTGTTCCTTCAGCGATCTTTAATTAGATTCGTTACTAAGTGTGCTCCATTATTAGGGCAGACTCCTCTGTCATTGCCGGGACATTTCCACCTTTTGACTTTTTACAACCAAAATGATTGTGTTTGTTTTTCAAATCCACTGAAAAAGAAATAAAATTAATTCTTAAACAAAACTCAATTAAGTCAAATAAAATTCGATTCAAACATTCACCCAATATTCCCTGATGGTGGCAAATATGAAATTTGGTTGAATGAATTTGCATTATTGATGAAGGTTGTTATTTATATAGTTGAATTCAAAGCATCTGAAGAGTGCCCCACATATTGCCCTAAACAGCGAGGGCCTCCTTATATAATGCTCTAGTCAAGGAGTGTCCACAAATATAGTTCTACATCCAAAAAGTGCCCCCATATAAATTGCCCCATTCAGAGAGAATCCCCATACATGGTCCTCCAGGAAAAAAACATGCCCATATGCAAATCACTTAATATACAGTACCCCATCTGAAGAATGCCCCTTTTATACAGTATTGCAGCCAAAGAGTGCTCCATTTGCAGTGCCCCATGCAAAGAGCATGTACTGTTCCCTACCCAAATATACAATGACCTAATTCTCTTATTCTATCCATTTAGTCATGACCGACCCTTGGATACTCTGTAGTCCAGTTTTCACCATGTTTCCCACAGCTTCTCTCAATTACTGGGTGTTCACTCCCAGGTTACTATTAATGGCATCCAACCAATAGCTCTCCCTTGTTTTCTTCTATTATTAACCCCCCAAAGTAGAATCTTCTTTTCCGATTTGCAGTGCCCCATACAAAAAGTGCTCCTATATACTGTTCCCTATTCAAGTAGTGGCCTTGCCACAGTGCCTCAGTAGTGCCCATTTACAATGCTCCATACAAAGAGTGTTCCTAAATACTATCCCCTAGCCAAATAGCAACTGTATACAGAGTGTCACAATAGAGCCCAATTTTCAGTGCCTCATAGAAAGAATGTTCCTATATAGTATTTGCTACCAAAATAGTGGCCCTACACACAGTGTCCCGATAGTGCCCCGTACAAAGAGTATTCATAAATTCTATTCCCTAGTCAAATAGTCGACCTGTACACAGTATCCCAATAGTGCCCCATTTACAGTGCCCCATAGTAAGAATGTTCCGACATAGTATTCCCTACCCAAATAGTGGTCCTACACACAGTGTCCCAATAGTGCCCTGCTTACAGTGTCCTATACAAAGAGTGCTCACATAAATGTTCCCAGTCAAATAGTGGCCCTATACACAGTATTCTAATAGTGCCCCATTTACATTGCCCCATACAAAGAATGCTTCTAAATATTGATAACCAAATAGTGGCCCTACACACAGTGTCCCAGTTGTGCCCCATTTTCTGATGCTCCATACAAAGAGTGTTCCTAAATACTATCCCCTAGCCAAATAGTAACTGTATACAGAGTGTCACAATAGAGCCCAATTTTCAGTGCCTCATAGAAAGAATGTTCCTATATAGTATTTGCTTCCCAAATAGTGGCCCTACACACAGTGTCCCAATAGTGCCCCATACAAAGAGTGTTTCTAAATTCTATTCCCTAGCCAATTAGTGGCCCTGTACACAGTATCCCAATAGTGCCCCATTTACAGTGCCCCATAGTAAAAATGTTCCTATATAGTATTTCCTTCCCAAATAGTGGCCCTACATAAAGTGTCCCAATAGTGCCCCATACAAAGAATGTTCCTAAATTCTATTCTCCAGCCAAATAGTGGCCCTGTATACAGTATCTCAATAGTGCCCCATTTACATTGCCCCATACAAATAATGCTTCTAAATAATGATCCCTACCCAAATAGTGGCCCTACACACACTGTCCCAGTAGTGCCCCACTTACAGTGTCCTATACAAAGAGTGCTCACATAAATGTTCCCTAGTCAAATAGTGGACCTATGCACAATATTCTAATAGTGCCCTATTTACATTGCCCCATACAAAGAATGCTTCTAAATAATGATCCCTAACCAAATAGTGGCCCTACACACAGTGTCCCAGGTGTGCCCCATTTTCTTATGCCCCATTCAAATAGTGCTCTTATATAGTGTTCCCCAGCCAAATAGTGTCCCTATACACAATGTCCTGATAGTGCCCATATTACAGTGCCCCATCCAGAGCTTGCTCCTATCTCCTGTTCCCCAGCCAACTATTGGCCCTATACTCTGTGTCCCATTTGCTTTGGACAGCACGATACTGCATGTAATGATGTTGTTTTCTTAACAGTGAAGTCAATGGGACGACTAATGCAACGACTGATGACAATGATCGAATCAATGGGATGATGGATGGAAAAACTAATATTCCCCCATTTCGTTCAATGGTGAAAAACAAATATTTTCCTTGCAGTGAAGTAAATGAATGATGGTTGGAAGAACTGATGCATCTGATGGCAACTTTTATCGCAGGTCAGATCATTTTTGGCCATTGGTCACCTGTTAAGACAAATATATTTGCGTGCACACGCTTAGCGGTGATTTATGTGAGTCGGACTGGTCTGAGGGGTTGGCTAGCTTGTAGCCTATGAGGTAGCCATTATAGGTGTTACTTTTTATATGGAGGATTCTACTATTATATAAAATTATTTGAATCTCAGACCGATGTTCTAGCTTGTATCGTTTTGCTCCCTCTGGCCTCTGCCATTGTCATGCATATCGTCTTAAACAATTATTTGATCAGGTCACTGGATTTGGAGCAATTGCCTTTTTGTAGCTCAGAATCACACCATTAAGGGTTTAATTGGAAATGCCAATCACAAGCAGAGCTGTTCTTTATTCATTGCAGTATGGATCTGGTATCGAACAGTTAATTACAGTCTGTATTGACAGTGTGACTGTCGGCACTACGGACTTGTGACTGGTGAGTTAATACTTTAACTAGACAGGGAAATGTGTCTGTAGCCTAGCGGAGAAACATGTAAACCGAAAGACAATATCACCAATATATTCCAGAACTGAAAACATTCATCTACATGGTATGATATATAGAAAAAATCATAGTCAAGGCTATAATGTTCATATGATAGCTTATAAATAGAATGAATCTATATAGAAAGTTGAGTAATTGTGTACATACATTACTTAACCTGCACTGATCCTGAGTTACATCCTGTATTATACTCCAGAGCTGCACTCACTATTCTGCTGGTGCAGTCACTGTGTACATACATTACTTATCCTGCACTGATCCTGAGTTACATCCTGTATTATACTCCAGAGCTGCACTCACTACTCTGCTGGTGCAGTCACTGTGTACATATATTACTTATCCTGTACTGATCTTGAGTTACATCCTGTATAATACTCCAGAGATGCACTCACTATTCTGCTGGTGCAGTCACTGTGTACATATATTACATTACTTATCCTGTACTGGCCCTGAGTTACATCCTGTATTATACTCCAGAGCTGCGCTCAATATTCTGCTGGTGCAGTCACTGTGTACATACATTACATTACTTATCATGTACTGATCCTTAGTAAAATCCTGTGTTATACTCTAGAGCTGCACTCACTATTCTGCTGGTGCAGTCACTGTACATACATCACTTATCCTGTGATGATCCTGGGTTACATCCTGTATTACACTCCAGAGCTGCACTCACTATTCTGCTGGTGCAATCACTGTGTGCATACATTAATTATCCTGTACTGATCCTGAGTTACATCCTGTATTATACACCAGAGCTGCACTCACTATTCTGCTGGTGCAGTCACTGTGTACATACATTACTTAACCTGCACTTATCCTGAGTTTCATCCTGTGTTATACTCTAGAGCCGCACTTACTATTCTGCTGGTGCAGTCACGGTGTACATACATAACTTATCCTGTACTGATCCTGAGTTATATCCTGTATTATACTCCAGAGCTGCACTCACTATTCTGCTGGTGCAGTCACTGTGTACATACATTACTTATCCTGTACTGATCCAGGGGGCATGGTGGGCCCTTGGACATGGTGGGAGCAAGGCTGCTTTTCAGGAAGAATGTCAAAAGAAAGAGAGATAGAAAGCAAGAGTCATGTGCAGAACCTCCATTGCTAGACCCTAAGAATCAACTTCACTGATGGGCTCCAAGAATCAATTTCATTGGTAGACCCTAAAAATCAACTCAACTGGTGGGCCCGAAGAACTAACTTCACTAGTGGGCCCCAAGAATCCACTTTACTGGTGAGCACTAAGAATCCACTCCACACTCGGGGCTCTAAGAATCAACTCTACTGGTGGACTCCAAGACTCAACTCCACTGGTGGAGCCCCAAGAATAAATTCTACTGGTGGCCCCAAGAATCAACTCCACTGGTAAACTGAAAGAACCAGACACTGGACCAATTACTTCGTGGGCCCCAAGAATCCACTACACTGGTGGGCACACACAGGACACTGCAAGTGGACCTAACACCTACTGGTGGGCCCCAAGAATCAACTGCACTGGTTGGCTCCAATAATCCACTCCACTGGTGGCCCCAAGAACCAACTCCATTGGTGGGCCTATTAAAAAGTATAATATTCCTGAACCTAAATGGGTCGCCTTAAACTCAGGACCTTCGGGGATTTCTCCTACTCCCCTGGGGGCCTGTTTGAGCCTATAAACAACCTACAGACTATGGAATCTGCTGGAAATGCCTCCTAAACACTACAGCCTCTCTATTCAAACGCACATGTGCCATTTACCCAAAATAACTGCTCGCTTGCCTTAACCCTGCATTAAAAATGATAATTCTGATTGAAAACCATAAAGATTTTTATGCAACAGCAAACAAAGGCAGCAATATGTTGGGGGGTTAGCGGTGAAGCCCCGAGTGGACAGCGTGTCATTGTGAGCTGAGGACATTAAACATGGAACGTGAGGGCTCTGGGATTTTTTGCGGGTTGGAGAGCTCTCCAGACATTAGTCAGATGTTGGAAATGCTGAAGGACCTTTCAAAAGCTCTTTGTCATGGAGCAAAAGACAACATTTTTGGTGTTTCTCTCCCTCTGTTGCTTTCTGCTATTACAAGTGCACAGTTAATTAGGCTCTGAATGATATGTATTATTTTATGTCTATTCCATCCGGATATGATCCATATTATATTGTGCTGTGAAAATGTAAAGAATAGACTAATTCTGTTAGTGGGGTTAATGTAATTCACTCCCATTTAATATGAAGGGACACACAATGACAGCATTGTCGGCCGCCGCGGGCAGCTGCGCTGGACGGTCAAGATCTCAAGTCCTTTGTAGAACAAATAAAAAGGACTTTGTCATTTCTCCCCCCTTCTCCCATCTTTGGGGCTGTTCAGACATTTTGAGCTTTGTCGAATGTTTTCACAGATAAACAAAGGTATTCCAAACCCTGAGCCTACTTACTGCCTATGACAAATGCCGCTACAATACTGGCGCTCAGATTGGCGTGAAGTTGGGTGGATTGTGGGAGAACGGCTGCAACGTATCACGGGATCCTGAGTCATTGCGACAATGAGAAAATCACGGTCCTTGTTTCATATATAAACATTTGGATGAACTCAGACCCAAAATTCAAACTATAAAGACACTTAAAAAAGCTACATTAAAGGGGTTTTGCCACTATCTAATGTTGACGCGGGAGCCTCCAAAATGGGTATTTAATCACTTTTCTAAATATGTCATTAAAAAAAGTGAGGCTTGTGAGAGCTACAGCCTGACTTACATGCCCTAAGTTTCCTGACAGTTTACATTAGACACCAGGAGCTGACAGGAACTGATCTGGTTTGCACTTCTTATCTGATGGCAGGGAACATGAATGAGCTTTGAAGGGACTGGGGAGAAAAGATCCTGTGTCTTTTGTATAGAGAATCCACTGGTTGTAATGTAATTATCTGAGTAAACATGCAGACGCTCCCTGCTTAGCCCTCCTCGCCCCCTGCAGCAGTTCCTGAACAAATGAAAGATGCTGCCTGCTGAGAGCTTATTTTCTCTCCTGAGCAGATAAGAGGGAGAAACTTGTGCACAATACAGTTATCCCCTGTGGATTAGCCAAATAACATGTTTGCTCAAGTACAGAGACTGAATATCAGGAACGTGCATGGGAGGTGGAGCGATGACATCACAGAGGAGGGACTTGTTTTTTTAAACACAAACACAGCGCCCCTTTTTCAAGCCTCAAGAGGGGAGTATCAGCCTGTTAGGTAAGGAACTCACTTCTTGGCAAAACCCCTTTAAAGGGGTTCTCCACCTTGAAGAATTACTTTCCGTGAGAAGGGTTCCTTGACTGAACAAGACCTCCAGTCTTTGATTTTCCTGCAGTGCCTCCACAGGGCAAATGAAGCATTACACAGTGCCCATTGAAGTCAAAGACTCCCAGCGTCAAAACCTCAATGCAGCACTCTTCAGACAAGGTTTTGATGAGGATGTGATCAGGTTTTACACTTGTGGTTTCCGACGAGGTTTTGCAACGCTGTTTTTGTACTGAAATACCCATAAAAATGAATGGCAGGGTGTCCAAAACAGCATTGAAATCGCGGCAAAAATGCACCACGCTTGTTTTGAAGTTCTCCATTGATTCTTATGGGGATTTTCAGCATTGAAAACACTTCAAGAATTGACACTTCTATTTCAGCGCCCAAAACAGCGTCCAAAAAATGAGTGGAAAAATCACGACGTGTGTGAACTACAGCAATTTACATTGGAATTAATGAAAATGAACTGAGGACATTTTTTAGGCATTCTGGAAGTTGTCTTGAGAGCTGATCGGCTTCCAAAACAGCTCCAAAAACGGAGTCTAAATCAGCCGTGTGACCATTAGAGATGGGTGAATTGATTCTAACGAAGTGGAATTCGTCTAGAATTTCAGGAAAACTTCAGTTCTGAACGAAGTCGAACTTTGGGGTACTTCGGGTGAAGTGTGCTTTTGATTGATAAAATGGCTGCGAGCACATGGCGCTACATGGGGCAAAGCACTCTGGGAGGAAGAAGGGCATAGCCTGCATGACATGTGCAGAGATGAAGCCAATCAGAGACCGGCTTGATTCTGTGACGTCACCGCACTATATAAGTCCGGGCGCGCGCTGGCAGCTCATACGCTCTCAACTGTGCTGATCAGGAAGGTGCTGCGCGGCTGCTTATGATAGCTGATACTAAAGAACTCATTTTTATACAGCGATTTTTGGGGGGTGTCTCAGCTTGTCTCAGAGACTGTTCTCTTACGTTCTAATTCTGATTTTTTGGGGTATTGGATCTGAAATCCAGTGTGCGTCCACTGCAGCTGCATATATATTTTAATGCTATCTGCTCACAGCACATTGAATATCCAAGGGGGATCTAAGCCAGTTCCTGTTCTATTCATTTAAAGAAACAGCGTTTTTACAATACAAATACCACTTCATTTTTGGCTGCTCAATTCTTTTGCGCAATTTACATCCAGGGTTAATTAAGCGTTGTTCTGCTGCTGTGGTGACTAAAATAAACCGTCTTTTTCACCGGCAAAAAATAAATTTTTCCTGTAGCATAATTCATAACTCAGGGGTGGGCAATTAATTTTCCCATGGGGCCACATGGGAAAGTGCGATGGTTTTGAGGGGCCGGACTAATAAAAACATAGGATGAACGGGAAAAAAATCATTTTTGGGGGATTATCTTTGTGGAAACTTACTGGGGGATGTATCTATATACCTGCATATATACTGATGGTACACAGTAAGGCAGGTATATACAGCTCTCCTCAGTAAGGTAGGTATGTAGATGTATGTCCCCTCAGTCTGGCAGGTATATACAGCTCCCCTCAGTCAGGTATATAGATATAGGTACCCGCAGGCAGGTATATAGATAGGTACAGCTCCCCTCAGGCAGGTATATAGATAGATATAGCTCCCCTCAGGCAAGTATATAGATAGGTATAGCTCCCCTCAGGCAGGTATATAGATAGGTATAGCTCCCCTCAGGCAGGTATATAGATAGGTATAGCTCCCCTCAGGCAGGTATATAGATAGGTACAGCTCCCCTGAGGCAGGAATATAGATAGGTACAGCTCCCCTGAGGCAGGAATATAGATAGGTACAGCTCCCCTGAGGCAGGAATATAGATAGGTACAGCTCCCCTCAGGCAGGTATATAGATAGGTACAGCTCCCCTCAGGCAGGTATCTAGTTAGTTAGGGCTCCATACAGGCAGGTATATAGTTAAAGCTTCACACAGGCAGGTATATAGCTAGTTAGGCCTCCATACAGGCAGGTATATAGTTAAAGCTCCACACAGGCAGGTATATAGTTAGGGCTTCCCACAGGCAGGTATATAGATAATTAGGGCTCCTCACAGGCAGGTATAGAGATAGTTAGGTGTGTCCCCAGGCAGGTATAGAGATAGTTAGGTGTGTCCCCAGGAAGATATATTAGTTAGGTGTGTTCCCAGGCAGGTATAGAGATAGTTAGGTGTGTCCCCAGGCAGATATATAGTTAGGTGTGTCCCCAGGCAGATATATAGTTAGGTGTGTCCCCAGGCAGATATATAGTTAGGTGTGTCCCCAGGCAGATATATAGTTGTTTGGTCCCCAGCAGATATATAGTTAGGTGTGTCCCCAGGCAGATATATAGTTAGGTGTGTCCCCAGGCAGATATATAGTTAGGTGTGTCCCCAGGCAGGTATATAGATAGTTAGGTGTGTCCCCAGGCAGGTATATAGATAGTTAGGTGTGTCCCACGCAGGTATTTAGATAGTTAGATGTGTCCCCAGCAGGTATATAGATAGTTAGATGTGTCCCCAGGCAGGTATAGAGATAGTTAGGTGTGTCCCCAGGCAGATATATAGATAGTTAGCTGTGTCCCCAGGCAGGTATATAGATAGTCAGGTGTGTCCCCAGGCAGATATATAGTTAGGTGTGTCCCCAGGCAGGTATATAGATAGTTAGGTGTGTCCCCAGTGAGGTATATAGTTATGGGTGTCCCCAGGCAGATATATAGTTAGGTGTGTCCCCAGGGGCAGGTATATGATTTAGGTGTGTCCCAGGCAGGTATATAGTCAGGTGTGTCCAGCAGGTATATAGTCAGGTGTGTCCCCAGGCAGGTATATAGTCAGGTGTGTACCCAGGCAGGTATAGAGATAGGGCTTCCCACAGGCAGGTATATATTCAGGTGTGTCCCCAGGCAGGTGTAGAGATAGGGCTTCCCACAGGCAGGTATATAGTTTTATGGCCAAAATTAAAAACAACAAACACTGATACTCACTCTGACTTACCTGCTTCCCGGCCGAGCGCGCTCATCTTCTATCCGAGGAGCTTCCGGGCTGGTGGGCGTGATGGTGGGCGTGATGACGTCATGCCGCCAGCGCCGGGACGCTCCTCCGTCAGCTCCTGGGCCCGCACAGAGTTATCACTGTGTGCGCCGAGGAGAGGCAGCGGCGCGGTGAGCGGAGTTCATCGTGTCGCTGCCTAATTCACCAGCAATAGTAGTGCTGACGGCCCGTGGCGGCCTCTCAGCAATACCCGGGCGCGGCGGGCTGTCAGCGCTACTATTAGCAGACCTGGGCATCATACGCCGCGGGCCGCATCCGACGAGCTGGAGGGCCGGATGTGGTCCGCGGGCCGTACTTTGCCCAGGTCTGTCATAACTGAAGGTTAATTACAAGTTTTCCTCTTGTTGTGTAGCGTAAAATACATGCCATTGTAACACGCTACAAAGCTGGTAGTTTTTGGCTGCTCAATTCTTTTGCGCAATTTACATCCAGGGGTTAATTAAGCGTTGTTCTGCTGTTGTGGTGACTAAAAGTAACAGTCTTTTTCACCGGCAAAAAAGACATTTTTCCTGTAGCATAATTCACAACTGAAGGTTAATTACAAGTTTTTCTGTTGTTCTGTACCGTAAAACACACGCCATTGTAACACGCTACAAAGCTCGTAGTTTTTGGTTGCTCAATTCTTTTGCGCAATTTACATCCAGGGTTAATTAAGCGTTGTTCTGCTGTTGTGGTGACTAAAAGAAACCGTCTTTTTCATCGCCAAAAAAGACATTTTGCCTGTAGCATAATTCATAACCCCAAGGTTAATTACAAGTTTTTCTCTTGCTGTGTACCGTAAAATATACGCTATAGTAACACGCTACAAAGCTGGTAGTTTTTGGTTGCTCAATTCTTTAGCACAATTTACATCCAGGGGTTAATTAAGCGTTGTTCTGCTGCTGTGGTGACTAAAAGAAACCATCTTTTTCACCGGCAAAAAAGACATTTTGCCTGTAGCATAATTCACAACCGTAAGGTTAATTACAAGTTTTTCTGTTGTTCAGTACCATAAATACACGCCATTGTAACACGCTACAAAGCTGGTAGTTTTTGGCTGCTCAGTTTCTTTTGCACAATTTACATCCAGGGGTTTAATTAAGCATTGTTCTGCTGCTTGTGGTGACTAAAAGAAACCGTCTTTTTCACCGGCAAAAAAGACATTTTGCCTGTAGCATAATTCACAACCCCGAAGGTTAATTTAAAATTTTTTCTGTTTTTCCCTGTACCGTAAAAATACCGCCCATTGTAACACGCTAAAAAGCGGGTATTTTTTGGTTCCCTAAATTTCCCTTTTGCGAAATTTTTAACCCAGGGGTTAATTAAGCGTTGTTCTGCTTTTGTGGTGACAAAAAGGGAAACCCGCCCTTTTTCCCATCCCCAAAAAAAAGACTTTGTCCCCTGTAGCATAACTCAAAAACCAAAGGGTTAAATTTTACAAGTTTTTCTCTTGCTGTGTACTTTTAAAATACATGCCATTGTAACACGCTACAAAGCGGGTTTTTTTTAGTTGCTAAAATTTTTTTGGCAATTAAAACCAGGGTTTAAAACTAAGTTTTTTTCCCTGCATTGAACTTAGTAAAGGAAACGTTTTTTTTCCACCTTTAAAAGAAGCAATTTTGCCTGTACCCCAAAATTTCAAACCCCAAAGGGTTTAAATTTGAATCCTGTTTGTGCTTTTATTTTTCATTAAAATACACAGAGTTTTTAAAGGGAAAACATACAAAAAATTTTTTTTCCGGGCCCATTTGTGGAGGGGGCAATTTATACCCAAAGGGTTCCCCAAGCTTTTTTTTAAACCGGGTTTTTCATTTGGAGAAAAATTACAGGGGTTTTATTTATCATATAAAAGTATCTTCTTTCCAAACGTGTCTGTACTTTTTAAACAAAAAAATAGGGTCAGACAGAGAGGTGGCGGGCCCTCTGCCCCTGGGGAGTGGAAAGTGGCAAAAATTTTTCCCGGGAGCGGGGCCCAGGTCGCAGCAAAAGGGGGGAAATTGCAGCAGGGGTAAATGGGGTTGGGGCCCCAAAAACTGCGGTTTCATCTACGGCCGTGGCTCCCAGCCCCCCAAGGGGTTTCTTGTTTTGGTTTGATTAGGCCCTTCCACTTCCCCCCAGATGATATCTACAACCCCCGCCAAGAGTCGGGGGAACTTCAGACAAAACCCCTTATTTGGGCAGGGCCCCGGGAGGGCCCAGGGGGCCCTAAACCTTTGTCCCTCAACCCCCCCTTTCCCTTTCCTTTTTCCCTCAGCCAAGTTTTTGCTATGGGGGTCGGGCTCAGCGCCACTATATAGCGGGGGATGAAAAATTTTGGGGGGGGGCAGTCGGGGCTACTTGGCAGGGGAAGAAATGGGGCCCAAATACCCCCTACTTTTTTTCCCAGTAGGCGGAAAAGTATAGATGTTGAGTGTGGCATGGGAGGTCATGTTGTGAGAGGTCGGGGCCTCGGAATCCCAAGACCGGTGAGAGGACGGGAAATGACGTTTAAAACCCCCAAATAGATGATGTTTGGTACCGACCCACTTGGGGGGGGGGGCCCGGGTGAGGCAAGGGCTCTCATCGTAAGGAAAGAGGGCGCCCAGTTTTCCCGGGTCAGGCAGCGCGCACCGAAAGGGTGGGTTTGGGGGCTGTGAGTCAGCTGGATAGTAGCATGTGAGGCCCGGGAGCCAACGGCCCCGGGGGAAAAAAACCCCCCGCTTCCCGCAGGTTTCCAAGAAAGTAGGGGTCCCCAGGGGCTCAGCGAGGCAGCGGCGGCAGAAGGTCACTCAGTGCGGACCCCGGGCGGTAAAAATGATATTTCCGGCCCGGTATGGCGGGTTCCTTGCTAAAAAACCGGAGGACCGTTTAAAGGGTTATATTTTGAATCTGTAGGCAGAAAGTGAACCCATGGCCAGAGAGCAAAACTTTGGGAAACCAAAGGGCCCCGCGAAAACACATGCAGCATCCCCAAACCATGGCCTGGGAAAAAGGGTTGGCCAAAAGTGGGGGGGTCCATCCCTCCCCGCCCCCCAGAAAGCACCCGCACCCGCGCGCCCAGTGGCACGCATCCCCATTGAAACCCAAATTTCAAGGCCCCCACCACCCCCTGCAGAAGGGAGCTGTTTCTCTTTGACTTTTCCTCCCGGGTCCAGATGCTCCTGCTCCCCCGCAAATCTTTGGCGCCAGCGGGTCTTTTCAGGAGGCGATTTGCAAAAGAAAAAAAGGTTTTGGCGTCCAAAAATCCTAAGGTTCAGAAGCTGACCTTTTGCCCCCTCCCCCAAAGTTGTTGGTGCACAGTCCCCCCCTTTTCCAAATGGGGACTCGCACCCGTTCAAGAACTAAGGGCTTTTTGCTGAGCCAAGATGGAGAGTTCCAAGCCGAAATTTAAATTTTTAAAAACCCCCAAGAAAACCAGCATTTCAAAAATATGTAGAACAGATGGTGGGCCATCCTTGGCTTATCAGTTTTTTCCCAAAGGTAAACGGGGGCGGGGACGTCTGGATTTTAAAAACTACGGTCGGGGCCGGACATTCCTTTCCCCCCCCAAAGGGGGAAGGTCCCTTCCTGCCCGGGCCCACCCAAAAACGGGGACGGAAAACCCCGTTTTCCCTCCTCCCCCTTTTGGTCAAACTGGGGTTTTCCTGCCCCCAAAATGTCCGCCTCCTCCACCCCCACCACCATCTCAGCCCCCCAAACAATTACTGTTTCCATCATACCAATGTGTAGGGACAGGGGGTGCCCCACCCCAGTTTACACTGGCTTGCCTCGGGCGAACGAAGTCACGGGGGAGGAAATTCCCCGCGTCATGCAGCAAGAAATCAAATTGTTTGGCTTTCTCCGTCCCAAACCCTGCAAACCCGGAAACCATGGTAAAGGGAAAACCAATGGGGGGGAACTTGGTGTCCGCCCCCTGCACCGAGGAGGGATGGTCCTTTGGCCCTGCATGGCCTCGTGTTCAATCGGGGTTGTGAAAGGTTTCCCTTTAAGTCTTCCACCGTTTTTCAGAAAGATTCTGAAAAGGGGCCAGGAAACTTTTGCTGCACTTCAAAATTCCCTAAAAACCCAGGAAAAACCCCCCCTGGGAGTTGCAGGGGCCAAAAAAGGGGCCCCTCCCCCAACACACTCTGATAGGGCAAATTTTCCCACTCTTTGGGAATTCCTGAACATTTTGGGGATCGCCCTGTATGAACAAAAAAGGGCCCCCATTAACGATTTTTTTTTAAATTCCCGGGCGGACGGGGAGAAACTCCTCTGTGAAAATTTTGATGTAACCCAAAGGGCAGTCATGCGTGACACCTCCCCGTTTGTTGAGCCTTTTCGGGGAGGCGCCACGTTATTTTCAGTCCCCGGGACTGGGGGAAATGAAAAAAAGTCTTTTTCCACTGTTTCCATGCCCTTTAAACAGATGCTGAAAAAATAGTCGGGGGGGGGCCCGGGAGACGTGGGACTACATCCCCGTGGCCACGAGCCCCGGGGGGATGAAATGGGGAGGAGGAGGACTTTTGGAAAGCAGAAGCATTGTCTGGTGAAAAAAGTGGTTTTTTCTACCCGGGTGACAAGAGGGGAATTTGGGGAGCAGCTGGAGGGGGTAGAGGGGAAATTGAAAAGCCCAGGCAGTTTCCCCCAAAAGAACCGGGGGTATTTAACAGGGGAGAGGGAGGCAGGGAAACCCCCTCAGAGTCATTTGGGTGCAGATGGCCCCCCCCCAACCCAGGGCTGATTTGCCTAGCTAGTGACGGGCCGAATGGGTCAGCTTTCCGGGCCCAGGGGGATGTTCGGGCCCCTCCACCCTATTGGCCCTTGTCCCCGGCCCCAAAAATTTGGGGACCCTTTTTTCCCCCAGTTTTTTGGGGGGGGAGGAAAAAACTCAAATACTATGGGAAAAACCCCCGTAGCCCATTTTGCCGCTGCCTATTTTGCGGCCCCGCCCCTCCTCTGCGGGTTCGGGACCGGGGGGTTTTCTTCACCCGTCACGTTAAAACTCCCGGGGCGGCTGGTGGGGAAGGTGGGGGGGGGGGGGGGGGTAGGAGCAGTACCCACTCCATCAGAAAGAAACCCTTTGGGTCGGGAAATTTCTTTTGATAAACAGTTTTCCTTTCCCACCCAACTAGTGAGGAGGGCATTTTTCCCCCAGCAGCAGCGGGGACCTGGAGCAAAACCCTGCCCAAACCCGGGTTTGGGTGGGCCTACTTGGACAAAACCCCTGCCCCCCCAGTTAGAAGATCCGTTGGACTACTGGCAGCCAAACGGGAAATTGTGGGGGGCCGCAACTTTCCGAATTTGCACTGGAGAAGCTGTCCGGGCCCGGCCCTTAATGTGGATCAGGGGCGGTTTTTCCATTGCGGGGGGGGCCTTTTTTAAAACCCCCAAGGGGGGAACCCCCTTGGGTCCACAGGAAATATGGAACCGGGGCCCTTTTGTCAAGATGAATCAGGCGTTGTTTGGGCCCAGGATTTCCACAACCCCAATTTTCCTTAGGCGGGGCAGACTAAATCAGCCAAACCTTTTTGGGGAAATGAGTCTGGGTTCCCAAATACCCCGCCCCCAGCCACTATTCTGATGCCGCCATCCGCCTGATGCCACACATCTGCTGACAGTTTTTGCATCGGGCCCCCCAACCAAACTTTACCGGGACTGGTAATTTCCACCCACCTCCACACTCTGTCTATGACCTCATGCTGTGCTGCTGTTGCTGGTGCTGGGGAAATCCACACGTTTTCATTTTGCCACTCTCTGAAACCTTTATGCTGCTGCTTTCTTTTTGTTTTCTGCTGCGGTCACTTCCACACCCTAACATTTGCCCCTCTCTGACCCCCATGCCCGTTTCCTCCGGCCCTTTACTTTCCCCTCTCTGCATTGTGCCCCCCTCTGTGGCCTACCCAAATTTTTTTCCCCCCTCCAAATGTTTTTTGTTTCCCCTGTCTGACCTCATGGGTGCGCTGGGGGCTGCTGCCGTAAAAAAACCACACGGGTTCTCCCTTTCCGCCGTCACCCCCCACTCTCCCCTTCCCCCTCTCTCTCATTGTGCCACTTTGTGGCCTACTCCTTTTTTTGCCCCCTCCAGAAATGTCATTGTGCCATTGTTGACCTCATGCTGCTGCCGGGCCGGGGACCTCCAACTTTTGTCATTGTTCCACTCTGTGGCCCCTACTTTTTTTGCCACCCCCCAGAATGTCATTGTGCCCCTGTCTGACCCATGATGCTTTCTGCCCCCGGGCCAAAAAAACTGTGTCATTGTGCCAATGTCTGACCCCATGTGCTGCTTTTTGGGTGCTGCCCGTGACCTTCAAACGGGGTCATTGTGCCACTCGTGGCCTAAATTTCCTTTTTTTTCCCCCCTCCGAATGGGCATTGTGCCAAATTTTTTTAAATTTATGCTGCCTGCTGTGGCTGCTGCCGTAACCCCCCACACTGTGTTTTCCCCTTTTTTTTTTTTTTTTTGGAACCCCTGTGGGCCCACTCCTTTTTTTTTGGGCCCCCTTTCCCGAAATGTCATTGTTTCCACTCTCTGGACCTCATGCTGCTGCTATGGCTGCTTTTTGTAAACCCCCCCACACTGTGTCATTTTGCCACTCCCGTGGTACTCCTGTTTTCGCCACCTCCAGAATGTCATTGGGGGCCACTGTCTTTACCTCATGCTGCTGCTAAAGGGGCCCGCTGCCCGTGGGCCTACAAAATTGTGTCTTGTGGCCCCTCTTTTGGGGGACTTTCCTTTTTTTTTTGCCACCTTCAGAATGTCATTGTGCCACTGTCAACCTCATTTGTGCCCCTGACAACTACACTGTGTCATGGGGCCACTCTCTGACCTCATGTGCTGCTTTCTGTTGTTGCTGCTTGGGGGTCACTTCCACACCCTGTCATTGTGCCACTCTTGACCCCATGCTGTTGCTCCCGGGCCCCTGGGCACCTCCACTCTCGTCATTGTCCACTATGTGGGTTTCTCCAGTTTTTTTGGCCCCCCTCCAGAATGTCAATTTTGCCCTGTCTGAAACCCCATGCTGCTGTGGGCTGGGTGCCGTGACCTACAAACTGGTCCCTTTTTGCCCCTCTGTGGGGCCCACTCCTGTTTTTTTTCCACCTCCGAAAGTCATTGTGCCAAATTTTCTGACCTCATGCGCTTTCTGTGTTGGGTGCTGCCGTTTACCCCACAAACTGTTTTCATTGTGCCCCTCTGTGGCCTTTCTCCTGTTTTTGCCACCCTCCAGAATGTCAATTTTGCCCCTCTTTTTGACCCCCATGCTGCTGCTGTGGCTGCTCCGTAAACCCCCTACCCCTGTGTCATTGTGGGACTCTTTTTGGGGCCCACTCCTGTTTTTTGCCACCTCCAGAATGTCATTGTTTCCCCTCTCTTACCTCATGCTGCTGCTGCCGTGACCCCCACACTGTGTCAATGTGCCCCCTCTGTGGCCTTTCTCCCTTTTTTTTTCACCTCCAAAATGTTTATTGTGCCCCTCTCTGACCTCCCTGCCGCTGCTGTGGTCTGCCATAACCTCCTACACTGTGCCCTTGTGCCACACTTTGGCCTACCCTGTTTTTGCCACCCCCGAATTTTTCATTGTGCCACCCCTCTGGGCCTCATGGCTGCTGCCGTGACCCCCAAAACTGTGTCATTGTGCCAAATTGGGGCCTACTCCTTTTTTTGCCACCTCCCCGAATTCATTGTTCCACTCTTGACCTCCCTGCTCCCGCTATGGTCTGCCGTTACCTTCCCCACTTGTCATTGTGCCCCTCTGTGGGCCCACTCCTGTTTTTTTTCCACCTCCAAAAGTCCCTTGTGCCCTGTCTGACCTTTTGCTGCTTTCCCCCCCCGGGGCACCTTTCCCCAACTTTTTCCCTTGGGGGCCACTCTGTGGCCTACTCCCTTTTTTTTCACCTCCCGAATGTTTATTGTCCCCTCTTTTGAACCAAGCTGCTGGGTTGGCTGCTGCCCAAAACCTTTTTACAAATGTGCATTGTGCCCCTCTTTTTGGGCCCACTCCCCGTTTTTGCCACCTCCAGAATGTCATTGGGGCCCCTCTTTTGGGCCCCAAGGGTGCTGCTTTCCGGGGACCTCCACACTGTGTCATTGTGCCACTATGTGGCCCCCCTCCTGTTTTTTTCCACCACCCGAATGTGAATTTTGCCAAATGCTGCCTCATGATGCTGCTGCCGGGGGACCTACACACTTGTCCCTTGTTTCCACTGTCTGAAACCCCATGCTGCTGCTGTGGGGGCTGCCCTTTAAACCACAAAACAGGTCAAATTTGCCACTCTTTTTGGGCCCATTTTTCCCGTTTTTGCCACCTCCCCGAATGGGCATTTTTTCCACTTCTGACCTCTGTGCTGCTATGGTCTGCCCGGGCCCCCCACTGTGTCATTGTGCCACTCTGTGGCCCTTTCCCCCTTTTTTTTGGGCCCCCTCCCGAATTGTCATTGTGCCCCCGTCTGAAACTCCTGCTTTCTGCCGCCGTCACCTCCAAATCTTTGTCATTGTGCCACTCTGTTGGCTACCTGTTTTGCCACCTCCAGAATGTCTTTTTGGGCCCCTGTCTGAAACCCCAAAAGGGTGCTTTTTGTGACCTACAACCCCTGTGTCTTTTTTGCCCCTGGGCGACCCCATGGTGCTGCGGGGGTTCTGTCGTGACCTACAAAAAGTGCATTGTGCCACTCTTTGGCCCCTCACCTTTTTTTGCCCCCTCCGATTTCATTGTGCCACCCGTCTGAAACCCCATGGTGCTGTGGCTGCCCCCCATCCCTCCAAACTCTGTCCCCTGATTTGCCACCTGACCCCCACTTGTTTTTTTCCAGCCGTCGCCCGCCATGACTTTATTTAGGCAAAAATTCCCCTTCGTTTTTTTGGTCAAAATTTTGCCCTCTTTAAAATGCCCCGGGAATTTTATGTGAAGCGTTTTAAAAGTGGGGGCAGTCATCTGTGTGTCATACTAAAACACAACATTGTATGAAGACCAAAACCAACTCCCTCTGCTATTTAAGCATGGCACAAACGTTCTACAGCACCCTGCAGGCTCTGTGCAGCCTGGAAATAGCTGTTTTTTAACGCGATTCGTCCCGAAGTAATTCGGACCGAATTTAATTTTATCGGGAAATTCGGCGAAGTGACCGAACCGAATTTTTGAGAAATTTGCCCATCTCTAGTGACCATAGCCTGAAATGTGGAACAGGATGAGTCCTCCTGACCAACAGACACTCTTTGTAGCTGCTCTACTTTTTGGCCATGAGATGAGGATCCCGGACATGGGAACCCCTCTATTAATTCCTTTCTAGAGCCTATGAAAATGAAATTTCTATACTGGAGAACCTCTTTAGCCACTTACTGACAATTGCTGTACCTGTACGTCCTGATTAGTGTTGTTGGAATAGCTCAAGAAAAGTTAAGTTCGAGTCGAACATCTCGATTTACTCGAACCGAACATTTTACTGTTCGTTCGAGTAAATGTTCGAGTTTGCCGTGGCGTTCGACACAATCGTTTTCAGCGCATTTCTGCACTTTTGGCGGCTATCCAAACAGTGCAGAGCACAGAGAAGTGTCAATAATGTCATCGCTGAGGTGTAGGGCTCTCATTGGTTGCTAAAAATCATATGACCATGTTATGTATATTTCACTGTATTGCGTTCTGAATGCCATTTTCAGCTCACTCTCTGTCCTGTACAGACTGCTCTCTGTCTGCTTGCTTGCATGCAGGCACATGATTTGTTTATTCGCGAGTTTAGACAGGAAAAGCGTATTTTTGATTAGTTAGGTAGTTTGTTATGGGAGTGTGCAGCAAGCTTAGGGAATCTGTAACGGTCCGGCGATAACAAACATATGCCGACGCGCTGATCGTTGACATCCAGGTGTGGATCCACTGTGGTCACCGCAGGCGAGATGGTATAGGGAGAACCACGCTAGGGAGCGAAGTCTACGGGGCCCCTGGTCTTCACCGGAGCCCGCCGCAAAGCGGGACAGACTTAGCTGCGGGGACCCCCAGGTCGCTACCCCTGATGTGGCTACCTGCGGTGACAGCCGAGGTGCAGGGCGGGAACAAAGGCGGGGGTAGACAGGAAAAATAGGTAGCTGGATACGACATACTCAACATCAGGCCACGGCAGGAACAGGACAGGTAACACAGCAGGATACAGCAGGTACAGGACAGGGATCACAGCAGGATACAGCAGGAACAAGAAAGGGATCACGGCAGGATACAGCAGGAACAGGACAGCAGAAGACAACAGAAATATGGTCAGGAGCTCTGGTGGGCCAAAGGAACTGAACCAGCAACTTAGGGGTTAAATCCAGAGAGGCTGGCAGGAGCTCAGAGATGGACACAGCGACACTGCAACAAACAATGGACTGACCGAGAGCAAAGACAGGAACTTCCTCTTATAGCCAGGGGTCACAGGTCAAGAGGAAGTTGACAGACACAAAGAACCTCTAAAGGGCAGGAATTTGCCGCGCGCGCGCCCTAGGAGGTGCGGTGCACATACAGGACCCCAGGAAGCAACAGGACAGGACAGGCAAGTACCAGGAAGGCACGACACGCTGGCGGTCCATGGCAGGGGACAGTACCCCCCCTCAAAGCCCCCTCCTCCCCCTCCAAATCACAGAATGGCGTTCCACGTAGGTCAGAGACCTGAATCGTCTACGAGGGCAACCCCAAAACCAGGTACGGTGTGTATGATAGCCAGTATACGGAACACCTAGATAAGGAGGTGCATGGCAGGAAACAAAGGGGGCACCAGGCAAGAAAGGGAGGGGACTCTGGGCGGGAAAGCAAAAAAACGGGTACGGACGCTCTGGGCGGGACCATGAGCTAGGCAATGGACGCTCTGGGCGGGGCCATGAGCTAGGAAATGGACGCTCTGGGTGGGACTATGAGCGAGGCAACGGCGGCTCTGGGCGGGACCATGAGCTAGTCAATGGACAGGGATACTGACACTCGGGGCGAACCATGAGCCAGCGGACAGACAGACACTCTGGGCGAGCCATGAGCCAGCGGACAGACAGACACTCTGGGCGAACCATGAGCCAGCGGACAGGGAACAGACACTCGGGGCGAACCATGAGCCAGCGGACGGGACAGACACTCTGGGCGAACCTGAGACAGCGGACAGACAGATATCTGGGCAAAGCCATGAGCCGCGGCAGAAAACACTCTGGGCGAACCATGAGCCAGGGACAGAAAGAAAATCTGGGCGAACCATGAGCCCACCGGACGACAGACACTCGGGGAACCATGAGCCAGCGGACAGACAGACTTTTGGGGCGAACCATGAGCCAACGGAAAGACAGAACAGAATGACAGAGGAAAACAGCAAAAAAAAGTAGGCGAGGTCACCACGGCGGGATCCATGGTCAGTCCATTCTGTAACGGTCGGGTGATAACAAACTTATGCCGAGGCGCCAGCAGAAGACAACAGAAATATGGTCAGGAGCTCTGGTGGGCCAAAGGAACTGAACCAGCAACTTAGGGGTTAAACCAGAGAGGCTGGCAGGAGCTCAGAGATGGACACAGCGACACTGCAACAAACAATGGACTGACCCAGAGCAAAGACAGGAACTTCCTCTTATAGCCAGGGGTCACAGGTCAAGAGGAAGTTGACAGAGACACAGAACCTATAAAGGGCAGGAAGTTACCGCGCGCATGCCCTAGGAGGAGGTGCGGTGCACATACAGGACCCCAGGAAGCAATAGGACAGGACAGGCAAGTACCAGGAAGGCACGACGCGCTGGCGGCGGGAACCGTGACAGAATCAAGACTTAGTCAGATAGCATTTTCCTCTCCATAGACAGTAATAGTTATGGAGTTTGGTATTGCTGGCTGCATCTTTCCCACACCCAGAAGCTGTTATTTGGTGACATTTGCAGGCTCACATAACGCCTAACTCTCATATACATGGATAAAAAATAACCTGAACATCTTCTCCCATTAACTTTAATAGGGTTTGAATTCGAGTTCGAATAGAACCTCGAACCGAACACCACTACCGTTCGGAGATTGACTCGAACTCGAACATTTTACTGTTTGCTCATCTCTAGTCATGATGCTGGTAAGAGAGTGTCGAGTAGGCTCCCATAGAAGAAAAAAAAATGCCCATTACAAAATCGTGTTTTTTTCTTTAGTAATTTCTTGCCCATCACCCCCAAATTGTAATAAAAGGTGATCAAAAAGTTACAAACAGGTACAAATAACAACTACACTTCAGCCTGCAAGAAGTGAAGAAAACATGTAATTACAATGCTCACCCTGCCATTAAGTTCAGTGGTGCCTTGGCTGGTAGCCCGTAATCAACTCTAGCAGGGTCCTTTACGGAAAGACAATAAATACAGCCGGGTAAAATCCAAGCCTTTATTGGGAATGTAACACAGCTAACAGAAAGACATAGGTGCTTGTGGTCACCCACGCGTTTCTGACCCACACAGGTCCTTGATCACAGCTAATAGCAACTAACACCTCACATAATTTAACCCTATATGTACCTAAACGTTAATCAACCGTTGTATTACAAGGAGGATTTATGGTCTATTTCCGTAAAGGACCCTGCTAAAGCTGCAAAAAATGAGCTCTCACTCAGGTCCATAGACTGAGAAACCAAAAAGTTATCAGTCACAGAAAATGGTGCCAATTTAAAAAATAAATAAATTATTTTTTAATCGCATGGACCTGCAGAATACAGATCACATGTCATTTCTACTTGACAGTGAACATTGTAAAAAAATCTAAAATCTCTGCAAAAATAATGCAATTTTTTGTTTCTTTTCAGCCCTGCAAAGTATGTTCTATGGGTTTTTGAGTACATTATGTATAATGGTCAATGGTACCATTACAAATTACATCTTGTTCTGCAAAAAACAAGAAAAGTTTTGGCACTTGGAAGGTGGGAAAGGAAAAACAAAAGCAAGAAAAAGGACTTAACTTTAAATTTTGCAAAACGTTTTCTCAGGTCGGATTTAGGGTAATAGAGCAAGATATATTGCTGGCGAGCTAAAAAGATAGTCATGGTGTTTTTGTGGTTTCATGTGTAGCAGGTGTGCTCCAAAGTATTAAAGAGCATGCAAAATGTTCTACTATTATTTACCCAGTGCTGCTCAGAACAGACATAGTTCATCATCAATGTCCAATGCCTCAATTAAAGGGCTTTCCTCTACATAAAACCCCCAAACTGCGGTCCAGTGATCAATTGATTGCACTAGGGCTCACTCCTGAACCTCTCTACAAGAAAGCACATACTGTATCCCCTGAACCCATTCCAGTGGCTCCACATTGCCAGGATGAGTCCAACCAAGTCAGAGCTGCATTTTCTTAACGGTTCTCCACTTCGACCAATTGTCCTGTCCGCTCTTTTAACCCCTTTCTGCAACCAGTCATAATTTATTGGCTCTTCATTTTTTCCATCCTCCATAACATAGAGCCATAACGTTTTTATTTTTCCATCCACAAAGACATATCAGGGCTTGTTTTTTGCAGGACAACATGTACATTTTTTTCAGATTCAAAAGTTTTTTATTGAACAAATAATTGTTACAGTATACAATAGACGAAAAATGCAGCAACATGTTCAGTTTTTTTTCCCCACAGTTGTTAACAGACCTTGTAGACCTCATATATGGTGAATTATGAAAAAAAAAACTATCAGAGTAATACATGTTACAAACATTACCAAAATTGTATCGGAATATGGTTACATGAACAATATGTAGCAATTACATTACAGAAAAGCAATAGTTAAAATACATTACTGATTTACAATAAGAGAATCAAATAAAGGAGGGGAAAAATAAAGACGAGAGTGATATGGAGAGAGGGAAGAAGAGAGGAATAGGAAAGGAGTAAAGGACATAGACAAGTGCCAAGTGCAGTCCCATCCACAGACGGGTCCCCAGAAAACAGTGTTGCTGTAACTGAAACGAGTAGTGGCTTAAAATCTTAACGCGAAGGGCGAAAAAATGAGAAGCGAGTCGTGTCTCCAGAAAGCAGATGTTCACTTAGGTGGTGAGCAAATTGATAAGCGGGGATGATTGAAAATGTAGCCAATAGAACCATGTTTTTTTTAATTTGTCTACCTGGGTAGAGGACTGGGCCAGCAATTCTTCCATGTGATATATATGCAATATTTGCATGAACCATTCGTCAATGGTTGGTGGTCCAGGAGATTTCCAATGATGTGGGATCACAGTTTGGGCTGCTTGGAGTATGTGTCGCAGTAGTGATTTTTTGTAGGATGAAATTGTCACGTTGAACATAAATAATAAGGTGGCACCAGTGGATTTAGGTATAGGGGCCTCTGTGAGTTCTTGGATAACCTCATAAACTGCGTCCCAAAAACGTTGGAGAGAGGCCCACCAAATATGTGTCCTTGTGCCCACTGCACCAAGATGTACATTTTAATGCTGCCATTGGACATACCATGGCGTATGCTGGGGAACCGAAGAAAAAAGTTGGAAAAAAGTGAACTTGTGCCATGTTTGCAGGGTTTTGTTTTTATGTTGTCTAGTTTTTAGGATTAAATGTTATCTGTATTCTGCAAGTTGATATAACCCCAGTAATACCAAATAAGTTGGATTTTCTTTATGGTTTAGTTCTTTTAATAACATGCAAAGATTCTTAATTTATTAAATTTGTCTTGCATCATCTATATGGTTAAATAGCAGGGACTGGAGCCGGCTCCAATCTCTGCTGTTAGCAACGGTCGTCAGCTGCAATTTGCAGTCGGCCTCTGCCTCCTATGTATCGGACTTATTGAGTAAGCCCACTACGTAGGAGCTTACCATTGTTGGTAATGGGTTAAGGAGGCTATATGGATGCTCCTGATGTACCTGGTTTAGTAAATCCTCGTGTTCCCTGTGAAATAACAATCCTGGAGTACCTTCTCTTATATCTCTGGGTTCGCAAGGACACATCTCTTTCAAAACTGCAATAATAATACATAGTTGGGCAGGCTCGGAATACTTTCTGCGGGAATAAATGAGGGGAAAAACACAGAGAAATTTAAAAGAATGGCGGTTTGTTATATCAAAGGAACACATAAAAAGACCAAAAAACTTGTAGTACAATTTAAAAAAGGAAATAGATAAATTCTAGCTGCTGCCTTGATTGGTTCCAAATCAATGTCCTCAGTGTCAGTAGGCTGCAGACAGCACTGACCACATATAAATAAATTACTGCTTGTTACAGCCTCTGGTATCTTTCACTTCCCTCTTTAATAGGAATAAAAAACACTCACACCTTAACTGGGGCCTCCCTAAGGAGAGTTCCCCCTCCCCAAACCCATCATGCCTCCCCCGTCAATTCAATATCGCCTGCTCTACCTGTAGGGGGGAAAACCCCCCAAACTGGTAGTACCTTCATCTTATATCTTGGGTTCGCAAGACACTTTACTTTCAAAACTTCAATGAAATACATAGTTGCAGGTCGAGGAATGTACATTTCTAGCAGGAATAACTGAGGAACAACACAGAGATATAAGAGAAGAGGCTGCAGAATTGTTATATCACAAGGAACACATAAACAGACACATCAAGAGAACTCCAAGGTAGTACAGATACAAGCCGAGGAAATAGATATATTCTAGCCGCTGCCTTGATTGGTTCCAAATCAATGTCCTCAGTGTCAGTAGGCTGCAGACAGCACTGACCACATATAAATAAATTACTCCTTGTTGCAGCCTCTGGATATTGTTTCACTTACCCTCATATACTCATTATATAAAATCCACTGGCCACATCCTTATGCATTGGGACAATGCTCCACCCTAATGTTCTGGGACAGCAAATAAGCAGGGTCTCCAAAATGGAGACTTTTTGCCATGGATGGGCGATGTACCCTATGTAGGGGCAAATATCGGATTGTGAGTTTTGTATTACGTATATTGTATCTCTTATTATAAGAGTATGTTAATACAACGTATTTGCGGGGCGTATTTTGATGCATAAATGCGCTGAAGTACGCCCCGCAAATACAGTTAAATCAATTAACAAGTACAGCACTTACTGAGTGCTGTGTAAAATCACCATCAACGTTCAGATGACAGTGATTTTATGGTCGTATTTCTCGGACCATAATATACGCCCATAAAAAGAAGTGACCTGTTACTTCTTTCAGTCCGCTTACGCCATGAGAAATAGAAAACTATATGAGGCAGAGAGCTGCCTTGCATTGAAAGTACGCACTTCCCAGTGCGTACTTTAAACAGCGCTACTGAAGGCGTATTGCAGCACGTACCTGTATGCACCGCAATATGCTGTGTGAACATACCGTTAGAGACTCAGAGATAATTTTTTTGATAACTCTATCAAGTTTTGGTCCAAACACTTTGATGAAGTCTTAGTGGAAGATCCACAAGGCTGCAGACAGTACTAACTACATACAAATAAAGTGCTTCATGTCACCAGCTCTGGATACAGTTCCCCTTAAACCTATTATATAAAATCCACTGGTCAAATCTTTTCATATTGGGACAATGCTTTACCTTTAAAGGAGTTTTGTCACGAAGTGAGTTCCTTAGCTGTTATCTGCTCAGCAGAGAATATAAACAAAGCATGATGAGTCATGAAAGGCTGCAGGGGTGAGAGGGAGGGGGGTAATCAGAGAGGAGGAAGCAGGGAGCGTCTCTAAAGTTTACTCAAATAATAACATTACAACCAGTGGATCCTGTATACAGCAGACAGACTCATACACTGCACTTTCTCCCCAACCCCTTGCAAGCTCCTTCATGTTCCCTGTCATCAGATAAGAAGTGCAAACACGCAAGAGCGGCCAGATCAGCTTCTGTCAGTGTCCTGGTCATGTCTAATGCAAACTTTTAAGTAACTAAGGGCTTGTAAAGAAAGCTGTAGCTCTCACAGGCTTCACTTTTTGTAATCACATATATTTAGAAAAGTAATTAAATATCCATTTTGGAGGATCCCATGTCAACATTACATCATGGCAACACCCCTTTAAGTCCCGGGACAGTAAGTAAGCATGGCCGCCAGGTGGTGGATCTCCAGAATGGAGCCACTTTGGCAGGTGAAAGAAGGGGGAAATATCAGATTGTGATTTATGCCTGTAACAAACAGGAGTAGATCCTCTGTGCCTACCGTGGTTTTAGTGCAAGGCCTCTAATAGGAGTTGAGTCTAAGGAGCCCCTGGTCTTCACCCTCAACTCCCGTAAGGGGGCTTAGACTCTGCTGCAAGAAAAACTCCCAGGTTGTTACCCCTGTCAAGGTCACCCATGTTGATGGCTGGCGTGCAAGTGTGGTCCAGGAGGGCTAGGCAGAGGCGTAGTTGTGTCACTAGCAAAGAGGTCAGGGCAGCCGGCATACAATCATAGTCGAGGTCACAGGTACAAAGTCAGGGTAGGCGGAGTCCAGGAGTAAACTGATTAGGTAAGACAAGATCAACACTAGAAATCACAAACAGATAGAATAGCCAAGGTAGGGACACTGAGATGTGCCAACAAACTGGCAGCGAGGAGTTGGGGAGAAGCACTTATATATACTAAAGTCTCAGACTATTGGCTCTGGAAAAGCTGGCTGGTGAGTGCTGGCCCTTTAAATCAGGGCAGGCGCACACGCGCACCCAAGAGAGAAGTCAGAGGCAGGAAGCCAGCAGGAGGAATGGACAGGGAGCTGAACATGAGCCAGGACCAGAATGCTGGCCATGTTATGGAAGTACACAGATGCACTTGTGGTTGCAAGCTCCAGTCGGAGTGTGAGCCGTGACAATGTCTTTTATGTTTATTACTGAACCTTTTAATAAAAGACGCAAAGAGCATACTTTCGTAACTAAGCAAATGGTGGCTCGAATATCTCGAGATCTGGGAGTGTCACCCACGTTTATTGCCCGACTGGAGTGCCAAGGGCCCACCAGTGGAATTTCATTCTTGGGACCCACCTGTAGAGCTGATCCTGGAGCCTGTCCATGGACTTGATTCTGAGGGCCCACAAGTGGAGTTTATTCTGAGGTCAACCATACAGCTCCTGTATATGCCTATTATACCCTGCCTCTTGCTCTTTGCCTCTTTCTCTCTTCCTTTCTGTCTCTCCCACGGATGTATATGCAGTTTAAAATTCCAGCCCTCTGGGAGTTTCTTTGTTTCCCTGAGGGTCAGTCCGAGTCTGAACTCAAAAGTATATGTACAAAATGCTGGATGTTTGCTCCACTTGGGGCTGACAATTGCTGACAATAGAAATATCCAAAAATGCTTTAAGGCTCCATGCTTCCAAAAAAGACTTTCAACTTCTAACTCAATCATTTTGGACAAACTGCCCCATGTTTTAAAGTGTCAGAATTGGTGAAACAATTTCCATTGGAGCATTGGACCTCTGCCAATCTTGCCTCAGCCAAATTGTCCAAAAGCATCAATCCTAGAGAGACTATGAAAAAAACTTAATCTGCCTTGGTATCTTTCCCAACTAGACTTTCCCATATGTTTTAGGTTGCTTCCAATCTTTTTTGGAAAGCTTGTGGACAAAAAGGTACCCTCTTACACGTATGGTGGAATTGCCCGAGTTTGGAATTCAGAGGAAGCCTAAGTAGTAGAAATCATGGGTATTAATCTTACATGATCACCGGAGTTAGTCCTATTAGATATTGAAATTGAAAACATTGACCCATAATTAGAACAGTCATCTTCTAAGTCCTGATTAGCTCTAGAGTAGCTATAGCCCAACTTTGGAAAGACCCTTCCTCTCCCATGCATTCTGATATAGTGAGGCGACTAACTTCAACTACTTCTGTGAACCCCCATATGTGTGCAATAAAAACAGAAGTTGTGGTCTGTCTGGACTAATTCTAAATACTTCAAAGTTTGAGCTACGCCAGTTTTCTGCTGTGCTTTGCGGCCAAAAACTTAGCGCAATCTGACATGAAACTTCTAAATGCCAAAAGTTTGCAAGGGGCGTATCACATCAGAATCGTACGATTGTGCCAAAGTTTGGTACAAAACATACTAATGCACCAAAGTTTGGCATATCACTGTCATACAAATCTATGCCATGGCTGAGACAAATTTTGTCGTAGAACAGGACACATGTATACGGTGCTGTGAGTCACTTTCATCCATACATGTCACCCTTAGTTTTCTAATTTTTATGGAACTTTTATGGCCTGTCACCTCCTCTGTTCCAGGAGGCTGAGCTTATGACGATTCATTTATTTGCCAATTATTCCTTATGATTCCACACTGTATTTTGTCAAATTGTACAATACATTTTGCTTATGTCAAATATGTGACTTCAAATAAAAATATTTTTAAAATAATGCTCGAAAATGGAGTTTAAATGACACTTTTATGGTAAAATATTAGGCCAAACATTACAGCTAATTGCTGGGGATTCCAGCTGCAGGAGACTTTTAACAAGATTCTCTAAAGTGAAGAACCCATCTAGATGTAGACCCACTCCATAGTGACAGACTGTAGTTGTCTAAAGTAAAGGGACCCAAAAAGTCCCCAAAGTTTCTCCGACAATGACCAGGACTTGACTCGTACCATGTAATTGGTAACTGGCTAATTACTTCTGGTGGAAGCAAAAATTGTCTTCTTTGTAGAAAACGTTATTTTAACAATTAACACAAAATTTTGAATTCAATGAGAGACATTTGGGGGGAATTTTCTATGTCTATAGAAGAGAAGAGTTTTGTGGATGGCTGAACAATGTCACCTCTGTTCAGAAGTGGAGATGTCCTTCTTGGTTCACTTATGTCCCACCTCAAGAGCTTGATCTAAACCCAGGACTTATTCTGACTGCAGGGCACAGTCATGGGAGGTCTCCTCTTTTTGCCCCAGGGAGGGTAAATCTGAAATTCTTTCACAGAAAACAAATGTTTCTTGCTTTGTTTTTTTTCTCAGATCCTTGTGATGGGTATTGGTTTTGTAGCACACACGGAATTGTCCTGCCTTTGTTTTCTCCGTTACCAGTAATTAGACTGTTGTTTACCCAAAACAGAAACAACAAGTTGTTCTCATTGAGTCATGCTCTTATCACTCAACTGAGAAGAGGAATTTGGAAATAAAGATGCTCAATGATACAAGTCCAATGTTAACAACGGTCAAATGAAGACCTATTCGATGCCCCAATAAGAGTGATCTAGTGGGAACACCCAGGAAATGGCCCCTAAAAATCTTAATAACAGGAAAAGTGCACTGTTAACTTGGAACCCTATTGGCTGAAGAGTCTAGAAAAGTGACATAAAACTAGTCTTATGATCAAAATATCTATTGATATCTCATAAAAATATAAATAATAAAGATCTCTATCACTGTGGTAATAGGCAGTACATAATACACCATAAGGTTTCTATATTTGTCTGGTATTCAAAACCCTAGATATTTTTATTATATATGGACGACACTTCAAGATTATGGTCTCTCCCTTTAACTTCCCTATGATATCCTACAATAGGTTGAGAATTCGTCCCGAAAAAGGACGGCCCAACCTCTGGTGGCTCGCCCTATTGAGTACCTAATATATCCCTATCTCAGACCATCATATACTCCTATGACCATATCTGAGGCAAAATAAGAGACATAACTATCAGCAACTCCTTCCTTTTATAATAACTATTTATATACATCAACCAATCCCAAAAGATATAGATATTGGTCTCTTACTTTTTACAGTCAGATACACAAAAGATATTTATGACATATACGACCTTTCCGTTTTTGTAATCACTTCATCCCATCCAACGCGTTTCTCCCTTACACACCTATGAGGCTTCATCAGGGGATCAGGCTCATGTTCTCCAAAAAGATAAATTAGGGATAAACACCGGTAGCCATTTCCACAGTGGAAATGGCTACCGGTGTTTATCCCTAATTTATCATTTTGGAGTACATGAGCCTGATCCCCTGATAGTCATAGGAGTATATGATGGTCTGAGATAGGATATATTAGGTACTCAATAGGGCGAGCCACCAGAGGTTGGGCCGTCCTTTTCGGGACGAATTCTCAACCTATTGTAGGATATCATAGGGAAATAAACGGGAGAGATCATAATCTTGAAGTGTCGTCCATATATAATAAAAATATCTAGGGTTTTGAGTACCAGACAAATATAGACGCCTTATGGTATATGATGTACTGCCTATTACCACAGTGATAGAGATCTTTATATTTATATTTGGATGAGATATCAATAAAAGTAAAATTTTAGAAGTTAGGTTTGTCTATTTTTGTGGCAGTGATTTTTTGGATTTGCAAACCTCATTTAGTATTTTTTCAAGTTGCTGTGAATCTATGATCAAAATGTAAAAAGTTCAAGGATACAGCACCGCCAAAAAATGCAAACAATATAAAGCCGGTGTGCAAGCTTTGAAGAAAGCCTCCATAGTAGAATAGTAGAAAAAAAATAGCACCACCAAAGTAATAAAGGAAAATAATGTAATCACCCAAGTCAGTAGATGCTACATTTCAGCTCCTCCAAGTAGCCCTAGTCTTATGATCATACTCAGCCAATCAGGGGAGAAACAATAAGGGCAACAGATCAGAAAATAGGCGCTGCCATGACAGTTTTAAGGCACATTAAACGAGTGTATAGTGTGCCTGTATGAACCCATCATAAATCTGGCGTGAGGTATGCCTTGCACAGCATAGCATGTCTTAGGCCCATAACTTAGGCGCATATCTTAGGTGAATTCAAGTGTGTTGTGCCTGGTGCAAACTGCACCTAGTTTTGATGTACAACTGTTTATACGTGCATAGAACGGGCACAAAATACACCCAAAAAATGCATATCACAAGGCATTATGGGAAAGGCGCTGAGAAGCTCAAGCGCCCTCTGTTGGATGTAACAAATCCTCAATTTGCTTTTGACCCACTGGGTCTTTGGAAAGCAAAAGGGATATTTAGCCAAGCCAGCATCACCGATCTGTATACAGCCGTTTCAGGGTGTTTGCCCCTCGTCAGTACACAGCAGAGCGATGCTGGCTTGGCTAAGTGGGAGACAATGAGTGGCTCAGAAAGGGAAGATCTCCAACAGAGGGCGCTTGAGCTTCTCAGCTCCTTTCCCATAAGGCATTGTTGATGCAGATGCTCGTGATGCAACAAGGCAATTTTGAATCTCCACACGGACCTATACGGAGCTTCCCTAAGGAGAATCTTCCCTTCTTTTGGGATGTAAAAAATCCTCAATTTTGTTTTTGACCCATGGGTTTTGGAAAGCAAAAGGGATATTAGCCAAGCCAGCATCCCCCATCTGTATACACCGTTTGGGGTTTTGTTTGCCCTCGTCAGTACAGAGCGAGGATGGGGGTTGGTGATGGGAGAAATGAGTGGTCAGAAGGGAGTTTTCTCCAACAGAGGGCCTTGAGTTTTCTCAGCTCCTTTCCCAAAATACTTTGTGATATGAGTTTCTTCGTGGTGAAAAAAGGAAATTTTTGAATCACCCACTCCATAGGGCGCCTCCTTAAAGGGGGAATCTTCCCTTTTTGAACCCAAGAAATAGTGAGGCCCAATTCGGACATGTCGCCCTAAATGTCATGCAGTTTACAAAATTGCACAAATTCCTAAATTGGGGGAAGGAGTTGGAACGGGTGTAATAGGAGTACAAATATAGCAGCCATGGCGGTTTTTATTAGGCCCCCGGCTGCCATGACACTCAAACAGCATCCCGCAAATCCGGATGCTAGCGGCAGTCCCCTGCTGTGATTGACAGCTGGAAGTCGCCACGTATTGATGGGTTCATAGAGTAAATCCGCTTAATACTCCCTTACCACTGCCGGGACATACTGGGATGTTCTGGAGCGCTAAGGAGTGAAAATATATTTCTATGTATGATCTTTTACTATTCTATTGTCAATAGAAGCCTAGACCTCAAAAGAAGTATGAAAAATGTATGTAAAAGCGTTCATCAAGAAGAGCTCAGGACTTGCTCTGACTTTTATTGGATATTCCAAAGGAATTGGAAAGTAGATCTGGAGGTACACCAAAGTTTTTTGCTTCCATTAGGGCCGGCATATAGTGTCATACAGTGCTTGAATAAAGGTGTCATACAGGGAACACAGACACATAACAGTACCATATAGTGTCCAAATAATAATGCTAGACACTGTATAAGTGATATCTTAATGGGAGTCATGACTTTTAAGTTTGTTACAAGCACCAGAGGCTCCATATTGGGGAGGTAATGGGGGATAGAGGAGAACAGAGGGAAATTCTCCTCTTTGCTAATGTACAATCCAGCACTCATATTGACTGTATCCAAGCACTAGACCTGGTATTAGGAGCCCCATATATTCATATAGCCATACCTTAATCCATAAGTCTATAGATGGTAATTATACAGTATATGCAGGCTCGGACTGGCCTACAGGGTAGCAGGGGAAACTCCTGGAGGGCCCCAAGTCAGGGTGGGCCCCTAGGGATATCACACCTGGGGCTGTTTTTCAGGGAAAAAGGCAGAAAGCAAGAGACATGTACAGTAGCTGTAGGGTGGGCCTCTAGAATCAACCACACTGGTGGGCCCCAAGAATCAACCACACTGGTGGGCCCCAAGAATCAACCACATTGATGGGCCCCAAGAATCGATTCCACTGGTGGGCCCAAGAATCAACCACACTGGTGGGCCCCCAAGAATCAACAACACTGGTGGGACCAAGAATCAACCACATTGGTGGGACTCATTAATCAACTCCATTGGTGGGCCTCAAGGCACCCAGTCAGGCATCATATGGATCCAGCTTGGTTTTCTCATGGTGGTTGCACCAGTCATTAAAATGTTCGAACTACACTGTCTCAGAATACGTTCAGTTTACGGTGGTACCAGCTATGGTCCTAGCACCATATAGAAGAATGTCGGGGACAACTCATCCGGTTTCCTGCCTTTGGTGGTCCCATCTGATATAATTATCTATGAAACTGGTATCTTCTTGTGTGGCACAACGACCACCAGCTCCCCCAGGAACGAGATGTGACTATTACTTCCGTAGTCACTATGGTTCTACCTCTTGGTAAAACAAAATAATTTGAAAATTGTGTGACTCATCATTGCAGAACTGTATTATAATTAGTGTTGCTCAAATAGATCCCTGTTTGGTCTGATAATGGTTCAACCAAACTTGTGAAAGGATTCACATTTGGACATCCTGAGCCACAATTTTTGGTCTAAACCTAACCCTGTTTCTAAGTTGTTAGGTTTTTTATGGGTTTTTAGAGTTTAACTTACTGTTCCGTGATGCTGCCGGTGTAATGGCGCTCTGGGTGTGGTGTCATGTCTGATATTCCTAGGTTACCCTTCTGTTATGATAATTGAACGTTATGTTAGACCAGAAGCAATGCCACACCGAGAGCGCTGCCAAACCAGGAGCATCATAGTTGACCCGGAATCGCAAGTGTACCCCTTAAAAACACATAAAGAAACCCTAGCCATAAAGCCAACCAAGGGTAAGGGCTATAGTTAGTATAAATTTTTGGGTGATTTTAGGCAAAATTTTATTGGGGCATCTCAAATCGAATCATTTAGATTCGAGTCAAGTTTGACATTGCGCCGAATACGAAATTTAACATTAATTATATATAAAGTTTTATTAAAATTTAAAGTAATATTGTCAGCAACTTGTAATTTTACAATATCATACTAATTATTTGTTTGCACTATAGATGCAAATTTACTAAACAAGTCACCAAAGGGAATTTCCACCAAAAGTAAGATTTTGCCTATTATCAATGAGCTGAAAATTAGACTACTGGTCAAATTTCTATTTTTTTTGGGGGATATATATATATAAATAGTTATTATATATTTATATTTTATATATTTATTGTCATTTGCTAAGGCAAAAATTAAATTATTCCCCCCAAAAATTAGTAATTATGTTCTTGTTTTTTTTTCTTTTACAGATGCTGGACTTTCTTGTGTTTGGTTACAAAGGTGACAATAGGATCTGCTGCCACGTTGGATGTCACCTTTGCATTAGCTCCTCAGCAGCTGATGAAAAACACATAGCACCAAGAGTTACTTTGAGCCAACCTCAATGCTTACCCGCTTTGGAAAAATGGTCACCGCAATCAAAAATTTGGTAATTTGGATTTATTCTCTAAATCCCAATGTAATGATCACAAATCTGGCCAAGTATTTAGTATTCTACATACAGCATCTCCATTAATGGTCCAAAAAAAAGTAAACTTTTCCCGAAGGACTAATTGAGGTAAGTTTCTGTGTCGAAATTTGACCTTAAGAAAGTCCTTGCTCCAAAAGTGTTGATGTTAGTGTCTGTATTGTTAAAGTTTGGCTTCCGGAGGTTGTAAAAATGTCTTGAGAGTGATTCACTTGGCCAACTTCACCTTACTCTGGGAAATTTGCAACTTCTTGGGCTTTGAACTGACAGCTGCGACGTGTAGATGCCTTGTGTCCTTTTGAACATATTTTGAAACAAAACTGCTCATCAAAATATTAGAATACAGTGACAATGGTCCTTTGTCCCTTGAGTAATTAGTGCCCCCCCTGTTTAATGGCGAAGCCTACATGCTGTCTTGACCTTCTTCTACTTTAGTGTCTAAGGTTGTGTCAGAAGACAGAGGGAAGCAAAAAATGCCTGAAGTGAAGCTCGGAGCTTCTCAGTCTCAAGGACTTCAATTGAGTAGAAGACAATGGTGTCAATGTTTTGGCTGGTGGAAAATACTGGTTTATTAAATCCCTATCACAGGGACACAGTGTTTCCAGCAATGTTATGTTAGTGGGGAAAAACATCTGATGGGATATTTTTAAAACCTAATTGAAAATTTCTTCCTGATTATTTGTACAATTTAAATTCAAACTTCCTAGTTAAAATAAATGAAAAAAATTAAATTACTGTTCATTTTTGTAATTTTTATTTTTTTGTCATTTTCATCCTTATGGAATTTTATGTTATTAAAAGTCCAGCACAATTATCATTCTATAAAGTAGAAGGTAACTCCCTTCATGAGTGCAGCTCGATTTTGCAATTTTATTTTTGACAGCCACCTCTTTTTATATTAATATGAATGAGAGGTAGTCACAGCCCCGCCCTGATATTAAAGGGGATCTATGGGATTTTCATTTATGAGCATTAAATACCGGGGAAGGTATAAGGGTGTAGCAGTGTATAGGCAGCAGGTAATTGGCTTGGTGTAGGAAGGCCACTATAATAGGAAGGCCAAATACACAGAATTATGGATAACTATGGATCACTTGGATAAAAAATGAGATGCATAGATATACAGATAAATACATATAGAAATAGATATGATATGAATAGATCTGAGATACATAAATCATAGTTAAATAATGGATGGGCGTATGGATAGATAGACAAATGGAAATTGCACGTGTAAATATATATGAGGTAGATAGATAGATATGAGATAGATAGATAGATAGATAGATAGATATGGGATAGATAGATATGAGATAGATAGATATAGATAGATATGATATAGATAGATATAGATAGATATGAGATAGATAGATAGATATATAGATAGATAGATAGATATGAGATAGATAGATATGAGATAGATATGATATAGATAGATAGATAGATATGAGATAGATAGATAGATATGAGATAGATAGATAGATATGAGATAGATAGATAGATAGATAGATATATATGAGATAGATAGATATGAGATAGATAGATATGAGATAGATAGATAGCTATACATGCAAAGAGATATGGGATGGATGAAAAGATAATTGGTTAGGTATAACTATATTTGGAATAGAAAGATAGATAGATAGATAGATAGATAGATAGATAGATAGATAGGTAGATAGACATATAGATAAAAGATAGATATTAGTTTGTTTAATTTATAGATATGCAAATAGATATGAGATGGATACATAGATAATTATATAGACCATGCAACAGATAAAAACATTTGCGATAGATAATTAGGTTGAAAGACAGAAAAACAGATATGAGATGGATAAACAGATAGAAAGATAAAAATAGATAGATACAGCAGGTAAAATAAGTATTGAACACGTCACCAATTAAATAACTTTCTAAAGTTGCAATTGACATGAAATTCTCACCAGATGTTGGTAACAACCCATACGATCCACACAGACAAAGAAATCAAACCATAGATGTCCATAACTGATGTGTATGTTACGTGTAATAATGAGAAGTGACGCAGGAAATAATTATTGAACACACGAAGAAAGAGGTACAAGAAGCCGTGGAAAGCCACAACCCCAGCTGAAATCTATTAGTAATGAAAAAATAATCCACTTTATGAAAAATATTATCAGCTGGTTCAACACACAAGAAACATTTCATGATGGGTAAAACCGGTGAGCTGTCTCAAGACCTTCGCAAAGCAAAGCATACTGATGACATTGGATACAGACCCAAAATTGCACAAAGTAAGGACGGCAGCATCATAAAAAGTGAAAGCAAGAACACCTTTTATTCCATAGTGAGTACCATATACAATTGCAAATACAATTGGGAACAAAAGAATTTCTGAACTACTGAGGGTTCCAGTGAGCACTGTTGGGGCCATAATCTGGAAGTAGAAAGAACATTATTTCAGCATAAACCGGCCATGACCATGTGCACCGCACAAGGTTTTAATCAAAAGAGTGAAAAGAATTATCAGTAGAGTTCCCAAGAGCCAAGGGCCATCTATGGAGTACTACAGAAATACCTGGAATCAGCAGGTAAAATTGTTTCAAAGAAAACAATAAGTAACACACTCAACCTCCATGGCCTGTATGCACGCTCACCATCCATGGTCTGTATGCACGCTCACCCTCCATGGCCTGTATGCAGATTCATCATCCGTGGCCTGTATGCACGCTCACCATCCATGCACTGTATGCACGCTCATGTTCCATGCACTGTATGCACGCTCATCTTCCATGATCTGTATGCACACTCACCCTCCATGACCTGTATGCACGCTCACCCTCCACGGCCCATACGCACGCTCACCATGCAAGACTGCATTGCTGAACAAAAACACCTTCAAGTGCATTTAAAGTTTGCTCACCAACATTTAGACAAGTCTGTGAAATACTCGAAGAATATAGTCCAGTCAGACCAAAATTGAATCTTTGAATGCCATAATACACACCATGTTTGGAGGCCAAAAGGTGCCACATATCACCCCAAAAACAACAACCAACAGTGAAGTGTGGAGGTGGGAACATCATGGTGTGGGGTTGGTTTTCAGCATAGGCACTGGCAAAGTTCATATCATTGAAGGAAGGATGAATGGACAAATGTACCGAGACTTTCTTGATACAAATCTGCTGCCATCTACCAGGAGGATGAAGATGAAACAAGAGTGAACATTTCAGCAAGACAATGATCCCAAACACACGGCCAAGGAAACTCTATTGGTATCAGAGAAAGAAGATAAAGCTGCTAGAATGGCCGAGCCGATCACCTGAGCTGAATCCAATAGAAAATCCTATGGAAGGAGCTAAAGCTCAGAGTTCATAGAAGGAGCTCACGGAAGCTTCAGGATTTGACAAGTGTTTGTGTAGAAGAACGGGCCATGATCCCACCTGAGCAATGTGTGCAACTAGTCTCTCCATACAGGAGACGTCTTGTCATCACCAACAAAGGCTTTTGTATCAAGTGTTAAATACATTTCACTGAGCGTGTTCAATACTTTTCCCCTGTGCCATTTCTCATCATTACACGTAACCTATGGACATCTATGGTTTGACTTCTTGCCTGTGTGGATTGGACGGGTTGTTACCAACATCTGGCGAGAATTTCAGGTCAACAGCAGCTTCAGAAATATATTTAATTAGAAAATTGGGCACGTGTTCAATACTTATTTCACCTGCTGTAGATAGATAGATAAATAGATAGATAGATAGAGAGACTGCAGTCTTCTTTGCATATTAACAACATTACATCAGGGTCCTATTAATTTTCCAGCCATTCTTCAGTGACAAGGAAACCTTTGAAGGGTCTGACATCGCCCCCCAGGCAATGTGTTACTAGCCAATAAGCCCGTGTTATTTTGCCTATCATAAAAGAGAAAGGGAAATTGGGACTTTGTCCAGAGGCAGATTCTATTTTATGTCCATGTACACAGGTCCTGAGGGACGGATTCATATATAGTAAAATGAAGGCCGGAGAAGTTGAGCGTTCTTGTCTTGGCTTTTATTCGCTCATCTGCTGGGTTCAGTACAAAGGCCAGTACCCAGGTGCACGGCCAGGCGCTACTATTTTTAGGTTTTCTTGTTGGATTAACCCCTTTTGTTATCTTTAGAGGGCTGTAATTCTTTGCTTGACTCTCTGGTTTATAACGTTTTTAAATAATTACCCTGAACTTAATCTGGAACTTATTGGTGAGAGACATAAGTGACAGTAGAAGGGCTGTGCATTTCGGGCATCAAAAAGCTTTAGTTGACCTGTTCTATGTGTATGAACATCCACCCAAACTTGGCGCAAAAATGCTGACTGAACACTTTTTAATGCACCAAAGATTTGGGGCCTTCTCGGGGCTACGCACCACATTCATAGAAGTAGACACATCAATGATTCAGATCTAGGTGCAGAACAGTCAGAACAGCCAGACCAGAGTAAAGGTGGTGCCTGAGCCAGACTTGTGGTATTGGCTCTACACTGCCCTGTATGTATGACCTGCAGAAGAACAACCAGGCTAAAGGTTGTGCATGAGCCAGACTTGTGGTATTGGCTCCAGGGCTCGTTTAGGCTGTTTTATTCGGGGCTCGGGCCCCGAATAAAACACCCTGTCCCCCAGTCTCCCCGGGGCCCTCCAGGCCTCTGCCCTGGGCCGGGAGCACCGACTGGCCCTTTAGCTGCATGTGCGTCCGCGGGACCCCCGCGGCCCCGTGCCCTCAGCCGGCAGCGTCCATATGTATGCATCGCGACGCTGCCTGTCCCGGGCGCACAGCGCGTCATAGGCCGTGCGCCCGGGGAGCTGCCGGAGGAGCGCGGGCTGTAGAGGACGGAGCGCCTCGCCGGGGAGTTAAGTTGATATTAATGTTGTTATTTTTTAAGCGTTTACCTGCCTCATGCCCCTATAATGCCTGCCTGTGGCCCCCCTAACCCTGCCTGTGGCCGCCATATCCCTGCCTGTGGCCCCCAATTCCTGCCTGTGGCCCCATATCCTGCCTGTGGCCCCCCATATCCCTGCCTGGGGCCCCCATATACTGCCTGTGGCCCCCATATCCCTGCCTGTGGCCCCATTTTCCCTGCCTGTGGCCCCCATATCCCTGCCTGTGGCCCCCATATCCCTGCCTGTGGCCCCCATATCACTGCCTGTGCCCCTATAATGCCTGCCTGTGGCCCCCATATACTGCCCGTGGCCCCTATAATGCCTGCCTGTGGCCCCTATAATGCCTGCCTTGTGGCCCATAATCCCTGCCAGGGCCCCTATAATGCCTCCCTTTTGGGCCCCCATATCCCTGCCAGTGGCCCTATATACCTGCCTGTGGCCCCCATACGCCTGCCTGTGCCCCTATATACCTGCTGTGGCCCCCAAAATACTTCCTGTGGCCCCCCATATACTGCCTGTGGCCCCCCATATACTGCCTCAGTGCCCCCATATACTGCCTCAGTGCCCCTATATACCTTCTTGTGGCCCCTATATACTGCCTCAGTGCCCCCATATACAGCCTGTTGCACCATATAATGCCTCAGTGCCCCTATATACTGCCTTGGCCCAATATACCAGCCAGTGGCCACTATATACTGCCTGTGCCCCTATATCCGGGCCTGTGCCCCTATATACTGCCTGTGCCCCCTATAAACTGCCTGTTGCCCCCTATAAACTGCCTTCGGCTCCATATACCTGCCTGTGGGCCCCATATACCTGCCTGTGGCCCCATATACTGCTTCAGTGCCCCTATATACCTAACTGAGGGGACTGCTATACCTAAAATTAAGGAGTTGCTGGAAAATTTTGGGGATTCTAAGATATTTGTGTCCAAATCCTCAGGGACAAGTATTGGGCCCGGAGCAATCAGCATGAAGGTGTGAACCGGATGGAGAAGAAAAGGGGAAAGTGAACGACGCTGATCAGAAAAAGGCTCCCCTTTGTGAGTCACAAAAAATGTAACTGCAGTGTAATCACTTATATGTCTGCAAGTCAACATACAACTAGGATCTACCACTATCTGGTCACTGTATGGGTAATAACCCGTCCTCAGCGTCTGTGTACACGGTGTCTCCCACTAATCTGGTCACTGTAGGTGGTGGTATATGTAATCAGAGCCTGTTTCAGCTGTATTTACATTGGGGTCGCGTTAGTCAGGGTCTGGCAGGGTTATTTGAGCCTTAAGTAGTAATAGTTTGGGGTCTTGGTTTTGTAGGAAAGGGTTTTAGTAACAATCACTCGTCCGTATATTTGCTCCATGTGTATTTGTATGTTTTGGTGACTGTTTTAGGGGTATAAACATATGAAGTTTAGAAAATTCTGAAAAAGTAAATTTGTCATTGGGATTTTTACTGTACATGACTGCTGAGGAGATGGACAGGATCTGTGTGGAATGGCATAAAATTAGTGACAGGAACACAAGTTTTTTCTGTAAAAAAAACATCCGCAGTTTCACAATGAGGCGTGAAAAATGTCGTGTGAACCCAGCCCTACTCAGAAAAACACAAAGGGCCCGAGCCCCGGATGTTTTAGGACCCTAGCAATGCCCCTGATTGGCTCTACACTGCTCTGTATGTATGACCTGCAGAAGAACAGCCAGACCAGGGTAAAGGTGGTGCCTGAGCCAGACTTGTGGTATTGGCTCTACACTGCCCTGTATGTAGACCTACCCGAAGAACACCAGACCAGGGTAAAGGGGGTGCCCGAGCCAGACTTGTGGTATTGGCTCTATACTGCCCTGTATGTATCACCTGCAAAGAACAGACCAAGGTAAAGGTGTGCCTGAGCCAGACTTTTGGTATTGGCTCTACACTGCCCTGTAAAGTATGACCGCAGAAGAACAGCCAACCAGGGTAAAGTGGTGCCTGAGCCAGACTTGTTGGGATTGGCTCTACACTGCCCTGTATGTATGACCGCAAAGAACAGACCAGGTAAAGGTGGTGCCTAGCCAGACTTGGGTAATTGGCTCTACACCTCCCGTATGTATACCTGCAGAAGAACAACCAGGGGAAATGTGGGGCCTAGCCAGACTTGTGGTATTGGCTCTACACTGCCCTGTATGTATACTGCAGAAGAACAGGCAGACCAGGTAAAGGTGGCCTGAGCCAGACTTGTGTTATTTCTCTACACTGCCCTGTATGTAATGACCTGCAGAAGAATAGCCAGACCAGGGTAAAGGTGGTGCCTGAGCCAGACTTGTGATATTGACCAAAACATTTACCCCTCTTGTGCCATCATAACAGCTGAATAATCAATGCCTAGACTCCACACACCAACAGATCCTTTAAGTCCTGTAAGCTTTGAGATGCGGCCTCCATAGATCAGACTTGTGTTACCAGCACATCCCACAAATGCTCAATTGGGAGCTGGGGAACCTAGAGTCCAAGTCACCACCCTGAACTTTTTGTCATGTTCCTCATTCCTAGACAATGCTTGGGGGGCATTATCCTACTGAAAGAGGCCACTGTCATTAAGGAAAACTGCTGCCATGAAGTAGTGGACTTGTCTGTACAGTGTTAGGTAGGGGATACATGTCACAGTAACATCCTCATGATGCCAGGACCTGAGGTTTCCCGGCAGAACATTGCCCATGACACTGCCTCCGCCATCTTGTCTTCGTCCCCTCCTGGCACCATCTCTCCCCAGATAAGTGACGCACACGCACCCGGCCACCCACATGATGGAAAAAGTGATTCATCAGACCAGGCCGCCTTCTTCCATTACTCCAGTTCTGATGCCCATTGTAGGCACTTTCTGTGGGGGGCAGCGGTCAGCATGGGCGCTCTCTGGTCTATGGCTGCACAGACCCATATATAACAAGCCGCGATGTCCTGTGTGTCCTGACTTCTTTCTATCATAGCAGGAACTTTTTCACCAATTTGTGTTACAGTTTGTAGGACTGGACCAGATCGGCTGGCCTTCACTCCCTGAACACATAATGGAGCTTTGGTACCTATGACCCTTCCCTGGTTCACCGGTTGCCCTCCCTTGGAGAACTTTTGGTAGGTACTAACCCCTACATATCGGGAACACCCCACAACATTTGCTATTTCGGAGATGCTTTAACCCAGTCGTCTCACCATCACAATTTGACCCTTTACACCATTTTTCCTACTTATAAAACATCAACTTCAAGAACTGACTGGTCACCTGCCACCTCATCTATCCCACCCTGACAGAGGCCACTGTAACAAGATAATACATTTTTCTTGCCTGTCGGTCTACTTAGTATTACGGCTTATCCAGAGGCTTAACTTGATGGTCCTGGGCCCTGGTGCAAAAGTGAAATAGGGACCCTCCACCTACCATGTGCCATTTACAGTACTGGTGTCATCTTATGCCGCAGAAGGGCTTTTGTGCCCCTTCTGGCTGCAGGGCCCATTAACAACTGCTACCCCGGCACCTCCTATAGCTACTCCCTAGGGCTTATCCATGTATATTATATCAATCAGCAGAAAAGTTGGTTAAAGGTGCACATTCCCTCTAAAGCACAGGTGTCAAACTCAATGCCTGTGGGCCAAATCTAGCCAGCTGCTTCATTGTAGACACAGCAAGCAGGTATGGACAAGGTCTGGATGAAGAAGGACTGGCTCTCTATTTCCATGGCCAGTGCTTGGCAGAGGCGGGCGGGCGGGCGGCATCTTGGGTTCAGAGCTCTAGTGCGCACCTCCACACAGCTCTGTTCAGTAACTCAAAGGTGATGGCACAGCTCTGACCACCCTTCCCCACCACCCTAGCCACCCTCCAAGACCCTCTAACAGCTCTTTGCTGGTAACCGTAATGGTGATGTGGCCCTCGAAGAAAATGAGTTTGACACTGCTCCAAATTGTAGCTTTGATTACATGTCTTCCCCAAAATACAACAGGCTAAAAAATGGGGAGCTTTTATTATGTACTTAATGAGCTCGTGCTACAGATTATTCCCCTATATAGATGTTAGTAAATAATAATCGTACCTGTTGTCACCACTAGGGGGCCAGTTTGTATACACGCTCTTATGAAATTGATTAGAGGCTGCAGACAAATTGCTCCCCTAGTGGTAGATCTGTGGAAGTTCACCCAGTGTAGGCATTCAATGGATAGTACAACTGCATGCATTGCAGCGTAACCTAATAGGCAGGCTTCCTCTTCTTGTTGTCTGAGAGTTATGAGCAATCGTCTCCTGGCAGTTAGTTTTAAGATCATTAAATGAGCCTCATTCTAATATATTTGCAGAAGATTACAGCCCATCTAAATTGACCCTGAAGGAAGATTTCATTAATGTCCTGAACTCATGTGTAAAACTGCAAGAATCCATCTCCTTAATTCTTAATGTTTCCAGGATGTTTCTAACTTTCTTTTTAATTACAAAGCAAAATGACTCTGAAATCTTCTTCATCCCAGGAAAAATGGCCGCCGCCATCCATCATCCCCTCGGCACCAAAATCTCTTCCCTTTACAGATATTTAACCCTTTGCAGGAACAAATATGTGCCCCTCGCGCCGCCAGGGCAAGCCCTTTATTACAGCAGGTTAATGAGTAAATAGTGCCAAAGCCGCTCATTGATCAGACAAGAACCTTCATATTGTAAAGGAACAGTCGCTGAGTGAAAAGGTTTACTAGGAAATAATATTGCGTCATTACTCTCTCTATAAATCCCCCGCTACCGGACAGTGGAATTAGACCAGTGGCCCTGTGCTGTTTTATTGGCTCCAAAATAGCTGGTGCCCCACATGGGGCGTAATTAAAAATATGTAAATGTCTTGTGTGAGATTGTATAGGGAAAGGAGGGAGTGTCTATACATACACAGAGACAAAAGGAAAAATCAGACCATATTATTCTTAACAGATCTATCTATCTTTCATCTATCTATCTATCTATCTATCTATCTATCTATCTATCTATCTATCTATCTATCTATCTATCTATCTATCTATCTGTCTTTCATCTATCCATCTATCTATCTATTTATCTTTCATCTATCTATCTATATCTATCTATCTATATCTATCATCTATCTATCTTTCATCTATCTATCTATCTATCTATCTATCTATCTAGCTCATATCTATCTATCTATCTATCTATCTATCTAGTATATATCTTTCTTCTTATCATCTATCTATCTTTCTATCTATCAATTATCTCCATCCACCTAATATCTGTGTATCTATCACTATTTCTATCTAGCTCATATCTATCTGTTCACCTATCTATCAGATATATACCTGATAGCTATCTAGTATCATCTTTCTTCCTATCATCTATCTATTTATCTATATCTCTCCATCTATCTATCTATCTATCTATCTATCTATCTATCTATCTATCTATCTATCTATCTATCTATCACACTATCTCATATCTATGACTGATCTCATATCTATCTATCTATCTATCATCTATCTAATCAAATCTACTATCTCATATCTATCATCTATCTATCATATCTATCTATCTCATTATCTATGACTGATCTCATATCCATCTATCTATCTATCTATCTATCTCATATCTATCTATCTATCTATCTATCTATCTATCTATCTATCTATCTATCTATATATATATCTATCACCTATCTCATATCTATGACTGATCTCATATCTATCTATCTATCTATCTATCTATCTATCAATCTATCTATCTCATATCTATCTATCTATCTATCTATCTATCTATCTATCTATCTATCTATCTATCTATCTATCTCATATCTATTTATCTCCTATCGATCTATCTCCTATCTATCTATCGATCTATCTATCTATCTCATATCTATCCATCTATCTATCTATCTATCTATCTAACTATCTACCTACCTTTCCTTTTTATTTCAAGTTTTCCTGTATGTCAGCTGTAATTTGCATTAACGTCCTTCTGGGTTCTTGCTCTTCTAATATACAACTATCAAACCTAAAATGACATCAATTCTTTAAATCAGTGAAATCAACGCTTCTACCATTTGAATTTTTGATTTTGCCCATTTTCAAATGTGTTTGTCCTATTCGCTGTTCAGCGGTGACAGTCCCCCTCCTTGAAGACGGCACTGTCCGCGCTACTTAAAGGATTGAGTTAAAATGTTAAAATTAAATAGCCGTTCTTGCTAAGTTAAATCTCTAAATCTAATGAACCTTAGAAGGAGACTGTTGCCTGCGGGCGTCCACTGCTCCTCTCATCATCTCTCTGATATATTACTTTGCACTACAAGGTAGTATTGTCCTGTGCTACTTATGCGGCTATAACCCTTTACATTTCTCAGTATTGCATCCCAGCCCCCATACCCTGTGGTACTTTTCTACTGAAAGACATCATTTGCAGAGTCAGACATTCAGCACACTCACTGCTGGGTTGGGGGAGTGGGGGGGGGGGGGCTCTTCATCATATACAACAATTCTTTGCAAGGATCTTGGTTTGGGAAGGTGTTAAAACAAGGCCATTCCAGCAATCACCGCAGGCTCTATAGTACATATATTACCGCGCGTTTTATGGCCGTGTGTAGGAACGAGAAATAAACAGTGATGATACATGAGATTGTGGAGATGAAATCACTTGTATATGCACATTGTCACTCAAGCCTGGAGGCAGGAAACAGGCTCTCTTGGTGTTTTCCACCATAAACTGAAAGCTTACAATTCCACCTTCAAAATAACATTATTTGGGTTTCCTTGGGAAAAAGAAAAAAAAGTTGAGCAGTGGATTTTAGAATTATGGTCACAAAATTAATGTTGAGCAAAATGGGAAGGAAATGTCCAGTAAGAACCAATAGCAGAGAACCTGATGAGCTTTTATGAATGTTCTTGATTTCCTTCTTCTATATTTTATTCCTGATGATTTCTGTTTGGCAAAAATGTCTCAGATTGCAGAAATGGAATAAATGCAAAGGAAAATGACAACTAGGCTATTTCTACACAGGCACGGATTTATGTATTTAGGGCCACATGTATGAAAACTGTCTTGGTCTAAGACTTTTCTAGTTGCCCATAGAAACCAATCAGAGCCCATAACAACCAGTCAGAGCCCATAACAACCAGTCAGAGCCCATAGCAACCAATCAGAGCGCCCGTTTCATTTCATATAGTGCTCTGAAAAAAGGAAAGTTGAGCTCTGATTGGTTGCTCTGAGCTCTGATTGGTTGTTATGTGCTCTGATTGGCTTTCTATAAAGCTCTAATTGGGGCTATGGGCTTTGATTGGTTGCTATGGGCAACAAGAAAAGTCTTAGACCAAGACAGTTTTCATACATGTCCCCCTTGGTATCCACTGAAAATCCGACCGCACCCAGCGCTGTGTAGACCTCAAATCCGTGCTGTAGTCTACACAGTATGAATTTTTTACTGAGGTTTTCTAAACCATTGTCTGACCGGCGGACGATAGAACATGTTCCTGTCAGATTCCCGTGGCCTCAATGTACGGTACTGGTGGGAAATCCAAAATCCGACTGCCTTTTTTTTTTTGCACAAACCCACGCCAAAAACCTTGGTGCGGCAAAGTTAAAATACCGTTGGATTTCCGATGGTATTTTAACTTAGTAGTGTAGAAATAGCCTTACAGTCGGGTATATACTGTCCACATTTTATAAGGTTTCAGAAGCTTAGACCTATTCATGGGTGAAACCAATGTCAGACTAGGGGGCCAGGGTCCAGAAATGGAGTTGATTCTTGGGGCCCATCAATGGAGTTGATTCTTGGTTCCACCAGTAGAGTTGATTCTTGGGACCCACCAGTGGGGATGATTCTTGGGCCCATCAAAGCAATTGATTCTTGGGGCCCACCAGTGGAGTTGACTCTTGGCTCCCACCAATGGAGTTGATTCTTGGGGCCCACCAGAGGAGTTGATTCTTGGGGCCACCAGTGGAGTTGATTCTTGGGGCCACCAGTGGAGTCGATTCTTGGGCCCATTAAAGCAATTGATTCTTGATGCCCATCAGTGGAGTTGACTCTTGGCTCCCACCAGAGGAGTAGATTCTTGGTTCCACCAGTGGAACTGATTCTTGGGACCCACCAGTGGAGTTGATTCTTAGGGCCCACCATAGGAGTTCTATCTGTGGGACCACCAGTTGATATGATTCTTGGGGCACAACAGTGGAGATGTTTCTTAGGGGTCCACCAGAGGAGATGATTCTTGGTGATTCTTCAAGTTCCATCATCTAATGTTAAGTGACTTATATAGAATTATGTTTGACATGTGCTTTATGTTACTATTTTCTGCAACTACTTGGTTGGTTATAATTCAGCTCTATAGTTCAGTTGGTGGGGGTATACATTTATTATAATAAGCTAATTATTTCATTTGCTTGTTTTATTTTAAGCAACTGTCCAATTGTCTGAGAGACTTGACTAAAATGAACTATTGTATAGTTATATGCTGTGTAAATATATTGTACATGTGTTATAATCTAATTTATAATGTAATAATTGTCTACTTTACGACCCTGGTTGCTGGATTAGCAGGCCATGGTACTCGGCAGTTCCACCATACCCTACCACGATAGCTAACAGAGAGATCAATCCAGTGCTCAGCTAGCAGCTAAAGGAGGGGAACAGAAGCGTGGGTCCAAAGACAGCAACAGACTAAGGTGGGCATTTATTTTGTGCTGTGCCAAAAAGTTGGCTGGAGAAATTAACAGAATATATAAAAAGGTATGCTTTGGCTCCAAGTGGCCAGGTGTGCATAGTCTGTCTGTAGAGTCAAGTTGACTTGTCTTAGGGTCTCAGCAGAAAAGAAGATACTTACAATTAAAAGTAACATTTTGATGGACATATGTCTCTTTTCAACTGTACGAACTATGTGACTATGTAACTATACAGACTGGAGGGTATCTATGCGGAAATAATGAAATAAAGGTTGTTGTTGATTATATACTACATAAAGATTGAAAGTTACATATTGATATTTGATCCTTTTATGCCATAGAGATTCCACTAGAAAGGATTATCCAATAAACCCCAAAATCTAGTTTACAAACCTTCGACTGGTTTCACAGCTGTTGGGTGACAACCACTGATGGCAGCCATTACTGTGTCTGTGAGTCCCAGAGACCTAATGACATTACCCTGCATTGTACAGAGTTCCATTCCCATCTTCTCTCCTACTACTCCACCTGTGATTACATCTCATCCGCTCAAGCACTCACAAGACTCTGGCAGTCTGTGTCAATGAACAAGAAATCTCAGGATGAACCATGCTACAGATACAGTGGGGAAAAAAAAGTATTTAGTCAGCCACCAATTGTGCAAGTTCTCCCACTTAAAAAGATGAGAGAGGCTTGTAACTGACATCATAGGCCGACCTCAACTATGAGAGACAAAATGAGAAAAAAGAAACCAAAAATCACGTTGTCTGATTTGGAAAGAATTTATTTGCAAATTATGGTGGGAAAATAAGTATTTGGTCACCTACAAACAAGCAAGATTTCTGGCTCTAACAGACCTGTAACTTTAAGAGGCTCCTCTGTCCTCCACTAATTACCTGTAGTATTGACACCTGTTTGAACTTATCTTACCTGTCCACAACCTCACGCAGTCACACTCCAAACTCCACTATGGTGACGACCAAAGAGCTGTCAAGAACCCAGAAACAAAATTGTAGCCCTTCCCCCGGCTGGGGGAAAAGAAACTTCAATA
>JAODAL010019038.1:0-73103 GCA_025379985.1 Phyllomedusa bahiana
TTTTTGCAGTAGTGTGCCGCTGGCGGCGGTCTGTGTGTGTACATGTAAAATTAATGTGTGCGCACCCCTGCCAGGGGCCCCCAGGTTTGATTTTTTTCAAAAATGTTTTTTTTTGCAGAAAATGTTTTACTTGGGTACATTGATTTTAACCTATATGGGAAAAAAGGGGTGCTTCCTTTTGGGTTTCTTCCCCCCCCACCTAAAGGGTCTAAAAAAAAGGCGCTTGATTTTTGGGTGTTTTTTATTTTTTCTCTCTGAATAAGGAGGTCGGTTGCCCATGAGAGGCCTGATTGGCTCGATTGAGGGTAAAGATAGCAAGGACTGCCATTTTGGATCACGTGAAAGTCGGGGCAGATTAAAACTTTTTGATCAAATAGTAAAAACCGAGAGTCTCAAATTTTTTTTCATGTATAAAATAGCATAAATGCTTTTTAGGGATTCCCGTGTGTATTCCCCGGGAAAACGAATTGGCACCGATCCCCCACAGCAGGCACCCAGCTTTCCTGAATGCTGTGGGGGAAGGTTGCCACTCCGGTTTCATGGACACATGCTGTGGGGGATGTCATCCAGATTTCACAGGCACTGAAAGAGATTCAGCATCCCAAAAGGGGTGATCCCCCATTTCTTTAGCAAAAAATTGAAAGAAACAGCACTTCAAAAAGAGAAAAAATGTATTTCCCCAAGGGGCAGCACAACGTTTCGGTTCAAAAAACAGAACCTTTTCTTTCGTTTAGAACCGAAACGTTGTGCACCTTTTGGAAAAATAAATTTTCTCTTTTTTAAAGTTGCCTACTTTAAATTTTTTGGGGCTTTTTTATTGCCCGTAAATCCAGGTCATATTTGGGCGTGCACTATAATAATCTTTTTATCAGGACTATCGTTTTATGCTCCCCAGTTTATTTTTTATTTTTTTTCCCCTTCCCCTTTTGGACTACGACAGATTCTGTGGTCTACGTCGGACAGCATTGCGTCTATTTCATTAATAAAATGGTCAACGAGAGTAAGTGTCGGGGATCGTTTATTTAAAGTGTTTTTTCAATTTAAAATTTTTTGATGGAGGGTTCTGGAAATCCTCTCCATTAATTGGGGCTTGGGTCACCAGTGGTGTTTCATGTTGCCCCAAGACTGACACTAAAACCCCGTGACATATTACCCAGTACCCCAAAGCACCCGGGGTACTGGAGAGCCGGGAAACACAGAGCGGACCCTCTAAGTGATGATTGCTTCTGGAGCAGCCCAAGGTGGTATTTTTAAAAAATTTTGGAAGGACCGTATGGTTCTTCCCATTCTGATAGTATCAGCCCTTTATCTTCAGTTTTAACCTTTGGTGGTTTTTGGGGAAAATGGGGGGACCCCATATTACTTTTTTTCTGAAAATGATTTTTTATTAGAAAAGAAAAATGGGCTCCCCTGTAATGATTACATGAGTTCTCATTTTAGGATTCTCAATGAAAAAATGATCTTGGAAAAAAAATAAACAATGTGGTGTCCCCCCATTTTCATAATTAGCCAAGGTAAAACCGACAGCTGCTACCTGATACTATCAGAATGGGAAGGTCCATTGATACTGGTCCCTTTCCATTCTAAGTGTACCGCTCAGCCACCCCAAAGTGGAAAATAACTTTTAGATGAACCATTTTTGATGGTTACCAGTTCTTCCGGGAACCCCTGGTGCATTGGGTAGGGGGAATGTAAGGGGGGTTAGTGCACTTGGGAGGGGACAAAACACCACTGACACCAAGCCAAGTTTAGAATGGAGAATTGACGGGCGCCTTCTTTGCTATCACGGGAAAATTAAAGGAAAAAAAAAAACACAAGAAACAAATTAAAAAAAATTTTTTTTAAAAAAACTCTTTTCAACACCAGCCCTGTTGTCCATAGAAAGGATGCAAACAGTCCCGATTAGTCTAACAAATCCAAAAGTATTAAAATTCATCCCTTGCACCACTAAAGATCAGGGGTTCTACAATTTTTGGGGGTTCGGGGGAGAACCCCACAATCTCCGGGGGAGGGACTTGGGTTTACCTCCAGGAGATTTTGCTGTAAGCTGTGCCTTTACCTCCTTCTTGCCCTTTTGGCCCCGTGCAAAACAAAAAATTTAACCTCCTTTCACTCTATAACCCCCTACCCCCTGCCATCCCCCTTCCCCACTCCACCTGTCACCCCATGGGAGGTTTGCACAGACATGGGAATTGGTAGGGAGGTGCTGGAAAAGTGCAGAGTCTAAGATGACTACCATCATAGAAGACGTCACCTGTGAGTCACTAATTAATATGTAAATGCCTTAATCTCTGTAGTCGAACCCGTGTACACTGCTATTACCCCCAAAGTGGTCATGTATGGAGGTTTATAGGTTGCCGAGCCCGTTACCTAGTATTTATGACTATATAGTCCAAATCACCAACAAAAAAATGGGACTTTTATCAAAAAAAATAACACCATATTTTATTTCAAAATATATTTAAAATACAATAACAAAATTTAAAAAAAACAAAAAGGATAACAAACAACATGGTAAAAGTGCCACATCAAAAGATATAAGATTAATAATTTGGCCTCATAACCCCTGCTGATCATATATTATATTACATTAAAGTCACAATAATTCCAGAGACCACATGGTATAAGAGGAAATCCCCAAAAGAACAAAACAACCTAAAAAAGATTTTTCCCCTTTTTTAAGTCCACATGAGTGGCACCTGACGCCCCAACATACGTTTCACCAATGCTTCTTCAGGGGGTGAAACACGTGGTCATTGTATGGTGGAACTATTTGATCTTTGTATATTGGTATCATTGTTAATATTAGTCTTTGGGGTGGTTTAGTAACTACAGTGATATTTGCTCCTTTTTATAGCGGATTATTGGGCATTGTATGACCATTTTTATAGGTATATCCATAGAACATTGTTTACTTGCAGGCCTGTGGGGGAGCCCTGACTCTTCAGCTATACAGGGTCCTGAAATTACTGATGACAGCCCTGAGTGTTTGAAGGTCATAGGGGAGAAGAAACAGTGACTGGAGGGTTCACAGGGAGGCAAGGCAGTGACTGGAGGAGTCTAGGGGGGAGACAGTGATTGGAGGGTTTGGGGCGAGACAGTGACTGGAAGAGTTGAAGTAGAGGAGACAGTGACTGGAGGAGTCAGAGGGTGAGAGATCATGACTTGGGGGTCAGACAGTGACTAGAGGAGTCGGGGGAGACATTGGCTGGAGGAGTTAGAAGGGGGAGATAAAGTTGGGAAAACAGTGACTGTGAGTGACGTGACTTGCGGTTCAGAGGGGGGAGACAGTGACTGAAGAGTTTGCAGGAGGGGAAAAAGTGATTGAAAGGGTCAAATGGGAAGAGATGGTGACTGGAGGGGTCAGAGGGGCAGGCTCGCCACGCCGGTTCAGAACATCCACCGGGGGGGCTGGTGATTCCCCTTGGTGGGCCCGAGTACTGGCTCTGGGCTATGGCGCAGCTACAAGGGCTGCAGCTGTCGTATACTAGAACGGACCCTTGAGCCACACATCTGTATTGTTGGGTCACATAGACCCAGCGATATAGATGTCACAGCCGCTGCCTGTGTGGTGCAGGCAGCAGCTCAGGCATAACAGCCAGGATCTTTCTGATCTTGGCTGCTCAGTTCCCTGGAGGCCGCGGCTTAGATGGCGCAATGTGATGATATACATTCTACTGCCTGTTCCACAGCCTTTTTCCTAGGCCGTTAGCCTATGCATAGGCTTACAGCCTAGTAGATGCCGGAAATAGCGTCCTGGAGCAGGTGGCATGATGACGTCACACCACCCGTTCCGAACCTAGAGAAAATGAGAGAAGAGAACAAGGAGGAAAGGTGACAGGTGAGTTTTTTTTTTTTTTTTTTATTATAGGCTTCTCTTTATCTACCTGGCTAATTACTGGGGGCAGCCCTATCTACCTAATTATTGGGGCGGCCCTATCAACCTGACTCATTACTGGGGGTGGCCCTATCTATCTGGCTAATAACATGGGACGGTCCTATCTAGTTGGCGAATTACTGGGGACAGCCCTCTCTACCTGGGCAATTACTAGGGTTGGCCCTATCTACCTAATTAATGGGGGCAGTCCTATCCCCTTGGCTAATTACTGAGGAAAGCCCTATCCACCTGGTTAATTACTAGGGATAGCCCTATCTACCTGGCTAATTACTGGGGACAGCCCAATCTACCTAATAACTGGGGGCAGTCCTATCCACCTGGTTAATTACTGTGGACAGCCCTATCCACCTGGCTAATTATTGGGTACAGCCCTATCTACCTTCTAATTACTGGGGATGCCCTATCTACCTGGCTACTTACTGGCGCAGTCCTATCTACCTGGCTTATTACAGGGGACAGCCCTATATACCTTATTACTGGGGACAGCCCTAGCTACCTAATTACTGGAGGCGGCCCTGTCTACCTACCTAATTACTGGGGGAGGTCCTGTCTCTATACCTAATTACTGGGGGAAGACCCTGTTTATCTACCTAACCACTGGGGGACCAGTGTAACTACCTTCCTAATGGGGTCCCTGTGGGGAGGCCTATATACCTACCTAATGATGGGTCACTATATATCTACATACGTACTGTGGGTACTTATATACTTATTTATCTACTTAGGGGACCTATATACCCACTGAGGGGCTACCTAATTGAGGATTATATAACTCTTTACCTACTGAATAAATCTGTAAACTTACTGAGGGTGTACCTATTTACATGCCCCTTTTCTGACTTATATTAATTTCTAATTTTTAGGGTCTAACATATGCTGTTTGGGGTACAATTACTGTGTGGGGCACGAAAGGGGGCACTATTACTATTTTGGGCTTTATTGTTAGGGAAGTGCTGGAAAAGAGAGTCTAAAATGTTTTTGTGGTAAATTCCACAGGGACGAGTAGTGACCGGGAAAAGAAGACATTGCATTCTGTAACAGGTGGAGCAAAAAAGGGAAGAGAACAACTCATCAGAGACGACATCATGGAGTTTTGGGCAAGATGGAGAAGAAAAGGAGACGTCTTCTGTGAGTCTCTGATGTCAGGGGTTATTTTACTTCTGTGTTGGATCAGCACTGTATTCACTGGTGTCTGAGCACTATGTGATTTCTACATAGCAGTGTTGTAGGTTATACTGGAGCTTGTATAGTGGCAGCATAGACTTGTCCCTGATTGTAGAATGAGTGCATGCCTGTCCAGGACTCTGTGATTAGGGGTTTTTCTGCAACACTATTTCTTTCTTGCTTGCGTTTATAGTGTTGTTTTAGAAAGTGACGAATTCCACTTTGTTAGAATCGATTTGCCCATCTCTAGCAGGGTCCCCAACTTTCTTTCTGCCAGGACCCACTGTACTTAGCATTTTTGCATGCTATGTGAATAGATGTCAATTTAAGGTGCAGCTTTCTGTCCACCTAGTGGAGAGATATATGGATTACCACAAATCAGCTGCACCTGGGTATTTTTCTTTAATAGCATGAGGGCCTGTGTTACCTCTGTGCTGTGTTTAGACTCATCTCAGCTTTTCTAGCAGTGAGTATGGCCATGTTTCTGTTTTTCTTCTGAGTAATTTTTACCAGGGTCCCCAATATTTTTTCCTGCTGGGATCTGGGATGCTTAGCATTTTTATCAGGGTCCCCAATGGTTTTTCTGTCTGGCCCTCGGGTGCTTAGTATTGTTACTGGGGTCCCCATCAGTTTTTCCACCCGGACCCAGAGTGCTTAGCACTTTTAACAGGGTCCACAACTGTTTTACTGCCAGGGCCCAGGTGCTTAGCATTTTTAGCAGGGTACCCAGCAGCTTCCCTGCCAGGAACAGGAGGGCTTAGCATTTTTTGGCAGGGTCCCCAAACGTTTTTCTACCAGGACCCAGGATGCTTAGCATTTTCAGCAATGTTCCCACCAGTTTCTATGTCGGGATGAGGGGTGTTTAGTATTTTTAGCAGGGTCCAAAGTGGTTATTCCACCTGGACTTTGGGTTCAAAGCATTTTTGCCAGTATCCCCAACAGTTTTTCTGTCGGGATCTGGGGTTCTTAGCATTTTTACAAGGGTCCCCAATGTTTTTTCTGCCAGAGCCCAGAGTGCTTAGCTTTTTTGGCAGTATCCCCAACAGTTTTTCTGCTGGGACCTAGGGTGTTTAACATTTTTAGCAGGGTCCCCAACAGTTTTTCTGAAGGAACGAAAGTTGCTTAGAATTTTTTGTAGGGTCCCTAACGGCTTTTCTGGCAGGACCTGGGGTGCTTAGCATTTTTGCAGGGTCATCAAAATATTTTCTGCCAGGACCTGGGGAGCGTAGCGTTTTTATCAGGGTCCCCAACATTTTTTTCTGCCGGGAGCTGGGGTGTGTAGCATTTTTACCAAGATCCTCGACATTTTTCCGCCGGGACCTGGGGTGCTTAGTATTTTTATCAGGCTCCCCAATGTTTTTTCTGCCGGGACCCGGGGTGCTTAGCATTTTTGGCAGGGTCCACAACAATTTCTCTGCCAGGTCTTGGGGTTCTTAGCATTTTTACTCGGGTCTCCAACTTTTTTCTGCCAGGATATGGGGTGCTTAGCATTTTTAGCAGGGTTCCCAACGGTTTATCTGTCAGGACCCATGAAGCTCAACATTTTTAGCAGGGTCCCCAATCGCTTTTCTGCCTTGACCTGGGGTGCTTAGCATTTTTACCAGGGTCCCCAGCAGTTTTTCTGCTGGGACATGGGGTGCTTAGCATTTTTACCCGGGGCATCAATTTGTTTTCTGCCAGGAACAGCAGTGCTTAGCATTTTTGGCAGGGTCCTCAACAATTTTTCAGTAAAGATCAAGAATTCTTAACATTTTTACCAGTGTCCCCAAAGGTTTATCTGCCAGGACCCAGGGTGCTTAACCTTCTTCACATGGACCCAACGGTTTATCTGTAGGGACCTGAGATGCTTAGCGTCTTTAGCATACCTCCCAACTGTCCTAATTTGAATGGGACAGTCCTGATATTGAGACTGTGCAGGCAGGCTGCATTGTGACCCGATATCTGCAAGGATCTAAAAACAGTGTAATCCCCCCCCAATGTTGTGAGTGGTCAGGCTCTGCATATCGAGACCGTTAAGGAGGACAGCATTGATGTGGTGGTCCATCCTGCTGCAGCAACAGCAGCCGCACCCAGTGGCATGCATGCCATGTCAGGCAGCCCAGGCTCCATCACCTCTGCCGAAGGGAGCTGTTTCTCTTTCCCGTCACGTACTGGTCCAGATAATCCTGCTCCTTGCCACTCATGATGCCAGCCGTCGTTCACCGAGGTGAGGTGAGTCCAAGTGATGTACTCTTCACCATTTAGAGAACTAATGGCTTGTGCCGAGCCAAGGTGGAGAGTCCCAAGCCGTTATTTCTTTTCGAAAAAGCCAGTACCAGCCCTGCACAAATATGTAGAACAGAAGGTGGGCCAGTCCTTGAGCCTATCGGTGTCTTCCAAACCGCACGGCAGCGTGGACGTGTTGAGCTGTAACCATGGTCAGGGACAGTTCATGTCCTTTACGGCCCAGTGGATGAATGTGCTTCCTGCCCAGCCACACCAGCAACTTGGACAGGAGACGGCGCTTTCTCCTCCACGTTGTTAAACTGCTGATTCTAGGCCAATGTCTGCCTCCTCCTTCACCACCACCTCAGTCTCCACAAGTCTGTTCCATCATTTCACATATGCAGAGCACAGCGGTGTCATGCAGTTCTACACCTGGTTTGCCTGGGCGAACGAAGTCACACAGGGAGGAACTGCTCTGCGTCATGCAGCAAGAAATCATTGTGTGTCTTTCTCCGCGACAACTGCAAATTGATACCATGGTGAAAGGCAATGGAAGGAACATGGTGTTTGTGCTACGCCGAGGAGGGCTGAGCCATGCGCCCTGCATGGCGCACATGTTCAATTTGGTTGTCAAAAGGTTCCTCAAGTCTTCTACCAATTTGCAAGACATTCTAAAAATGTCCAGGAAACTGTGCGTGCACTTCATCCATTCCTAGAGAGCCAAGCACATCCTCCTTGAGCTGCAGCAGCAGAATGGCCTCCCCCAACATAGGCTGATATGCGATGTTTCCACCCGTTGGAATTCCAGCCTCCATATGTTGGACTGACTGTATGAACAGAGGAAGGTTGATTGATTTCTTGATGATCAAAGCGGACAGGAGTACTCCCATGTGTAATTTTGATGTCAGCCAGTGGCAGCTCATGCATGACACCTGCCGTTTGCTCAGGCCCTTTGAGGAGGCCAAATTATTTGTCAGTCGCCAGGACATAATTTGTCATTCGACATGTCCTGGAACAGATGCTGCAAAATCTGTCTGGTCAGGGGACTGGAAGACGTGGCGACGACATCTCACAGCAACATGAGTCCGGTGATGGCTGAACTGGAGGAAGAGAAGGACATTGGAAGACAAGCAATGTCTGGTGAAAAGGTTTTTCTACCCAGGTGACAGGAGAGTGACTGGAGCAGGAGCAGCTGGAGGAGGTAGAGGGAGATGAGGAAGACTAGGGAGATGACCCAGACACACCGTGGCAGTATATAGTGGAGATGGAGGTAGGGAGTCCCTCGGAGTCACTTGCACAGATGACTCGCTGCATGCTGATTTGCCTGGCTAGTGACAGCTGAATAGTCACCATCCGGCAGAGGGATGACTTCTGGCTCTCCACCCTCTTGGACCCTCGCTATGGGTCCAAAATGGGAGCCTCTTTTCACCTGCCGAGAGGGAGGACAAACTCAAGTACGTAAGAAATCTATGTATCATTTGGCCGCTGCCTATCGCACCCCCAACCATCCTCTGGGGGTCGAACTGGGGGGGTTCCTCACCGCTCACGTCCACTGCCACGGCTGGTGTGGGGGGGGGGGGGGTGGGAGCAGTCCCACTTCACAGCAGCAGCCTAAGATAAAGTCATTGAGAGCACTTCCTTTCCCCACCCCCAGTGAGGAGGGTACTTACCAGCGCAGGCCTGGAGCAGATCCTGAACCGCGGGGGGGGTGGGTTGGGGCCTACTTGGACAGCACTTCCCACCCCCTTAAAGATCCGCGGGACTCTGGAAGCCAAACGATTTTTTGGGTCGCAACTTCCCGATTTGCACGGGGGTAGCTGCCCCTGCCCGGCCGGGGTGGCATCAGAGGGGGTTTTCAGTGCGGGGGGGCCATATTTTACCCCACGGAGACTCGTTGTCCCCCCAAAAATTGGAGAGACTCTCCCGCAAGAAAAATCAGGCGGGGATCTGCCAGTTTTCCCTCACACCCAATGCCTTAGCACAGATTAGATCACCATGACGCCCCCCCAAAGCTTTGAGAAAAGAGTTGGATTCTTTGGGGCTACCTCCTCACTACTATTCTGATGCTGCCACCGCCTGATGCCAACTCTCCCCAGCTGCTCCTCTACCACCCACCATTTTTACCGGGGATTGGTATTCCACTCATTTCCCACTCTTTACTAGGCCCAGATTTAGCCCACTCGGGCCCTACTCTTTTTGTTTTCATTTCCCAATCAGTCATTTGCCACTTTGGGCCACTAAAATTTGCGCCACCCCCACAATCTTTTTTTTCCTTTCTGTGGCCAAATTTTTTGCTGCCACCTCCAAAACTTCATTTGCCATCTGTGGCCTGCTCTTTTGTGCTCCAGTTCATAACCCTGTCATTGTCCCCACTCTTGGCCTATCATGTTCGCCACCTCCCAATCTGTCATTTGCCACCTGTGGCCCACTCAAGCTGCTGCCCCCTGCCACTGTGTCACTGGGCCCTCGTGTCCTATCATTTTGTCCCACCTCCACAATCTGTCACTTGCTATTGGGGCCCAACGATGTTGCTGCCCCCCAAAATTTATTATATGTCATTTTCCCCCCCCCTCATGCTGCGTTTGTTGCTGCCATCCCCCTCCACAGTGTGTCATTGTGCCTACTATGTTGCTCCCCACCCCTCAATCTGTCATTTCCCACCTGGGCCTACGAGTTCTGCCCCCTTTTTTAAAATTGTCTTTTCCACTCTGTGCCCTAGTGATGTTTGCTGTCACCTCCTCAATTGTCTTTGCCACTTTTCCTCAAATGTTGCGCCCCCCTCCCAAAATTTGTCGTTGTCCACTTCCGACCTCATGCGCTGTTTTCTTTTGTGCCGCCACCCCCACACTGGTCATTGTGCCAATCTGTGGCCTACCGATGTGCTGCCACCTCCTAAATCTTCATTTCCACTCGGGCCTACGATTTTGCTGCCACCTCCTCAACTTTATTTCCCACTCTGTGGCCTACTGATGTTGCCCCCACCCCCACACCTATGATTGTGCCCCCTTGGGCCTCTGAGTTGCTGCACTCCACACCTGTGATTGTGCATCGTGGCTACTCTGCGCTGCCAACTTACCATGTCCACTTGAAACCCTTTTTTTTTCCCCCCCTCTATGGCTTGCCACAAATTTGGTTTTCCCCTCTTTTTTAATGTCAGAAAGGAAAGAAAAGACAAACAACGATTGTACCATAAGGGGCCCGAATGACAATGGCCTTTTTTGCATAGGATTGTCCCCGATGACAGGTAGCCAAAAGCAGGGGTGGATACAGAACACAGAAACATCAAATATCCCACTTACTGGGCTCTCTGTTTTTGGGTGAAACCCTGCTTTTTTTGGCTTTAGCAATGCTGAGGGGTTTTTGACTGAATTTAAACGGACATGACGGATCAAAGGAAGGGCAAATGATCAGTGATGTCAAACAAAAAACTGCCGACACCCCCTCCAACCTTTTGGGGGGGGGGTTTTTTGACGCTAAAAGGATCTTGGCCCTTTGCTCGCTCTTTCTAACTTTCCCCTTTACATTTTCCTTGTCAGGCTGCGTTTAAACTTCATTATTTGGGCATTTTACCACCTAACCTCCCAAAAAGGAAGTTAAAGGTTTAAAAGCCGGGGTCATTGCGTGTCATAACAAAAACAGCATTGTTTCAAGACCAAACAATGCTCCCTATTATATTTACATGGCACAATGTTCTCAACAAACCCCACACTCCCACAGCCGGAAAAAGGTTTTTTAACGCGATCCGCCGCAAATAAATTCAGGTCGAAACGATCTTTTGTGGAAAATTCGGCGAGTCTGGCGAACCGAATTTTTGAGAAGTTCGCCCATCTCTAGACCCTGCTAAATAGGCCAAACACCCCAGTTCCTGGTAGGAAATTGCTGGGACCTTGGTTAAAATGTTGTGCACCCCGGGTCCCAGCAGAAAAACTATTGGGGACCATGGTAAAAATTTTAAGCACAGCAGGTCATAGTTACATAGTTTGTAAGGCTGAAAAAAGACAAACATCCATCCAGTTCAGCCTATTTTGCTGAAGTGCTAACAGTAAAGAATCCCTTTCAATGTTTTTGTAGAAGCGTTCTTTCCTCTTGGCGTAGAGGATGCCCCCTTGTTCTGAATACAGTCCTGGGTATAAATAAATCTTGAGCGAGATCTCTAAATTGACCTTTAATATATTTAAAATATTTATTATTTCCCCCCCCCAAAGCCATCTTTTCTGTAAACTAAATAACCCTAATCTTGCTTATCTTTCTTGGTATTGCAGTCCACCCAGTCCTTTTATTATTTTTGTTGCCTGCCTTTGTACCTATTCAAGCTCTACAACATCTTTCCTGTGCACTGGTGCCCAAAACTGTACACAATAGTCCATGTGTGGTCTAACCAGTGACTTCTATTTTGGGAGAATAATGTTCTCATCGTGTGTATCTATACCCCTTTTAATACACCCGATGATCCTGTTTGCCTTGGCAGCTGCTGCCTTATACTGGCTGCTACAGTTAAGTTTACTGTCCACCAGGATTCCCAAGTCCTTCTCCATGTCACTTTTACCCAGCTGTTTTCCGTTTAACATGTATTTTTCCTCCCCATGTGCATAACCTTGAATTTATCTGTGTTAAACCTCATCTACCACTTCTCTCCCGGGCCTCCAACTTATCCAGATCCCTTTGTAATAAAACATCTTCTATTGTGTTGATCACTTTACAGACCTTAGTATCATCTGCAAAGATTAATATTCTACTGTGCAATCCATGTGTAAGATCATTAATGAAAATATTATAGAGGATACCCTGTGGTACCCCACTAGTAATAGGGATCCAGTCTGAGTATGTATCGTTAATTACCACCCTTTGTTTTCTATCACTGAGCCAGTTGCTTACCCACTTGCACACATTTTCTCCCAGTCCAAGCATTCTCATTTTACTTACCAACTTTTTTATGTGGCACCATATCGAATGCTTTGGAAAAATCTAAATCTTTGACATCCAATGTCTCACCCCGATCCAGTTTAGAACTAACTTCCTCATAGAAGCTGATGAGATTAGTTTGACAGGACCCATCCTTCATAAACCCATGCTGGAACAGCGTTATACATTTATTTTCAGTGAGATAGTCCAGGATAGCATCTCTTAGAAAACCTTCAAACATTTTACCTACAATAGAGGATAAACTTACCAGCCTATAGTTTCCATGATCACTTTTTAACCCCTTTTTGAATATTGGCACTACATTTGCTATGCACTAATCCTTTGGGACATACCCTTTTATTATACAGTCCATAAATATTAAGAATAGGGGCTTATCTATGACATTACTTAACTCTCTTAGGACATCAGGGCCTGGTGATTTGTTTATTTTAAACTTCTTAAGACGGAGCTGCACGTCTTCCTGGGTTACACAAGAAACTTTTAAGTTTCAGTTTACCTCATCCCTATGCTCATCAACAGGAAGGTCATCCTCCTCGGTAAATACAGTGGAGAAAAAATTGTTTAATAGGTTTGCATTCTTCTTATTGTCCTTCATAATATCTCCCTCAGTACTTTTCAAAGGGCCCGCAAGAAAAAAAGTTAGGGACCCTGGTTAAATGCTAAGCACCCTAGTTTCCCACTGAAAAACTGTTGTAGACCCTGTCAAAAATGCTAAGCACCCTGGGTCCTGACAGAAAAAAAAATTGGGGACCCTGCTTAAAATGCTAAGCACCCCGGGTCCTGGCAGAAAAACTGTGGGAGGACCCTGCTAAAATTTATAAGCTCCCTGGGTCTCGGCAGATAAATCATTGGGAACCCTGCTAAAAATGTTAGGCACTACAGGTTCCGGCTGAAAAACCGTCGGGGACCCTGGTAAAAATGCTAAGCACAGGGCCGTTCCTAGGGGCGGGCGAGGCAGCCGCCCGCCCGGAGGATAGCCCCTGTTTCTGTGTGGCTGTTTTATAACGGTCACGCAGAGTCAGCAGCCTGCTGGTACAGGGAGGAGGCAGGATGGATCGTTACCGTCCTGCCTTCTCCCCTGTATGTATCAGCGTCGCAGGGGGCGCACGGCTTTCACCACGCCCTCTGCGACGCTGGATCTCCTTACACCGCTCAGAAGCTCCGGGACGCACAGACTGAGGTGAGTACTTTTTTTAATTTTATAATTAGCTACAGGGGCGTCTACTGGCTACAAGGGGGCATCTCCTGGCTACAGGGGTGTCTACTGGCTACAGGGGTATCTACTGGCTACAGGGGTATCTACTGTCTAAAAAGGGGGCATATACTGGCTACAGGGGACTCTACTGGCTCCAAGGGGCATCTACTGGCTACAAGGGCATGTACTGGCTACAAGGAGGACATCTACTGGCTAGAAGGGGGCATCTACTGGCTACAAGGAGGACATCTACTGGCTACAGGTGTATCTACTAGCTACAGGGGGGCATCTACTTGCTACAGGGGCATCTACTGGCTTCAAGGGGGCATCTACTGGCTTCAAGGGGTATCTACTGTCTACAAGGGGGGATCAACTTGCTAAAAGGAGGGCATCTACTGGCTACAGAGGCATCTACTGGCACAAGGGGCATCTACTGGCTACAAGGGGCATCTTCTGGCTACAAGGGGGGCATCTACTGGCTACAGAGGCATCACCTGGCTACAGGGGGCATCTACTGGCTACAAGGGGGCATATACTGGCTACAGGGGGGCATCTATTGGCTACAGGGGCATCACCTGGCTACAGGATGGCATCTACTGGCTACAAGGGGGGCATGTACTGGCTACAGGGACGTCACGTGGCGACACGTCGGGCATCTACTGGCTACAGGGGGGGGCATCTACTGGCTACAAGGGGCATCTACTGGCTACAAGGGGGCATCTACTGGCTACAAGGGGGCATCTACTGGCTACAAGGGGGCATCACTGGCTACAGGGGGCATCTAATGGCTACAGGGGGGCATCTACTGGCTACAGGGGCATCTACTGGCTACAGTGGAGCATCACCTGGCTACAGGGGGGCTACTACTTGGCTATAGGGGGCTACTACCTGGCTACAGGGGCTACTACCTGGCTACAGGGGCTACTACATGGCTACCATATGAGGTGCTATAGATGGGGAGTTTGTATAGAGATAGGAATTGGTAGAGAAGTGCTGATAAAGTGAGGAGTCTAAGATGTTTGTTTTGTAAATTTTACAGTGAAGAGTCGGGAGTAGTCATCATGGCGGCCTGGGACAGATGGAGAAGAAGAAGAAGAAGAGAAAGAGACCAACTCTTCAGAGACGTCTCCTGTGAGTCACTAGATATAACTTTAATGTAATCATTTATATGTCTGCAGAGTCTGTGTACAGCTGGTATCCAACACTGTATGGTCACTGTATGCTGGTAATATTGGTTGTAGTATAATGGTTTATACTCAGTAGTGGTCAGTTTGTATTATTCGGTCACTATGTGCTGGTGATATGTGGTCATGGTGTGGTTTTATTATTCGGTCACTGTGTGCTGGTGATATGCGGTCTTAGTGATCTTGGGATTCTGGTTGGTGTAGCAGTGTTATTTTGGTAACTGCATGACTATTATTTTGTAGTTTTATATGTAGCACATTGTGTTAAAGCTTTTTGTATATTTTAGATTTGGTTGATGGTGATGCAATGTGTCGCATTATGTTACGGGGAGGAGGGGAGGGGGAATTTCTTCACCTCGCCCTGAGTGCATTTTAGCCTGGGAACGGCCCTGGCTAAGCACTCCATGTCCTGGCAGAAAAATTGTTGGGGGCTCTGCCAGAAATGCTAAACACCCGGGTTCATGGCAGAAAAATACTTGGGGACAAATTCTAAGCATCCCAGATTCCGGCAGAAAAAAAATTGGGGACCCTGGTAAAAAGCTAAGCACAGCGGTGTCCAGTAGAAAAAAAGTTGGGGACCCTGATAAAAATGCTAGGCACCTCGGGTTCCGTCAGTACAACAGTTGGGGACCCTGGTAAAAGTGCTAGGCATCCCAGGTCTCAGCAGAAAAACATTGGGGACCCTGGTTAAAATGCTAAGCAACCTAGTTCCCCATGGAAAAACTGTTGGGGACCCTGCCAGAAATGCTAAGCACCCTGGGTCCTGTCAGAAAAAACATTGAGGGCCCTGGTAAAAATGTTAAGCACCCCAGGTCCCGGCAGAAAAAAAATTGGGGACTCTGGTAAAAATGCTAAGCACTCCAGGTCCCAGCAGAAAAAACATTGAGGACCCTGGTAAAAATGCTAAGTAACCTAGTTCCCCATAGAAAAACTGTTGAAGATGCTGCCAAAAATGCTAATCACCCTGGGTTCTGGCAGAAAAAAGTATTGGGGATCCTGGAAAAAATGTTAAGCACCCCAGGTCCCAACAGAAAAAAAATTGGGGACTCTGGTAAAAATGCTAAGAACCCCCGATCCCGGCAGAGAAATAGCTGAAACCCTTGTGAAAATGCTAAGCACCCCAGGTCCTGGCAGAAAAAAAAATGTGGACTTTGGTAAAAATGCTAAGCAGTCTGTGTCGCAGCAGAAAAAAATTGGGGACCCTGGTTAAAATGCTAAGCACCCCAGGTGCCGGCAGAAAAATTGTTGGGATCTCTGATAAAAATGCTAAGCACAGCGGGTACCGGTGGAAAAATGGTTGGGGACCCTTGTGAAAGAAAAAAAAAATCCTTAAGTCGTGCAGTTTTCACTTTGGCCACAAAGCCTAAAAATAGCCTGACACTTCCTTTTCTGCAGAGAAAACTTTTCAGCTGTCTCCTCAATATCAGCACAGGCAGAATTACACTACAATGAGACCCCAATTTGTATAGATAGCACAGGAACCACCAGTCACAATAAGAGATGTCACAGATCCCTGCACACTTCCCAGGTCACAGAGCATGTCTAGAAAACTCTCCTATAGAAGTCAATGGGTCTGCTCCTGTTCACAGGCTCCTATGTCTATGCAGAGGCTGTAAAGCTCTTTATAAATGCTGATAAAAGCAGCTCAGGCAAGATGGCTGCCCCATAATGATAAATAGGCAACAGAATTGAGAACTCTACATTCAGAAAATATCATGGCTAGAAAGAAAATAATATGTACCAGTATTTTTTTTTATTTAGTGAATTTAAAGAAATCGGCAATAGATTCCATTTAAATGATCACTCCGGTCTCCCCTCCTCCCTTTATTTCATTAGAAATTGCTTCTAGGTGCACTGGAGTGCCAGTAATTTTGCTTATCTGCCGCTGCATATAGGATTTTTGCCTGATACAACAATCTCTGTTAGGTCACATGACTTGCTCTCTGATTAGCTGATAGACATTGTGCTTTTGATGCTGACAGGAAGTCTGTCTCTCTATGAATTCCTGTAAGACTGACCTTCAAGCTCTGATAGGAATGCATAGAGAGATTCACTTCTGGGTCACACAACCATGCTGTGTGTTTCAGCAACTCAGAGTGCAGGCTGCATGATCCATTGATAGCAGTAAGAAATCCTGTATTCAGCTGCAGGTACAGTTGAAACCAGAAGTTTACATACACTATATAAAAAGACACTAAAAAAGATTAATTGCCCCTATTTGAACTCGTGACCTGTATAAGACAGTTGTCCATACATTTAATCACACTCCAACCACTCAAAGAGCTGTCTAACGTCACCAGGGACACAATTGTGGACCTGTACAAGGCTGGGATGGGCTACAAGGCAATAGTCAAACAGCTTGGTGAAAAGGCAACAACTGTTGGCACAATTATTACAAAATGAAAGAAACAAAAGCTGACTGTCAATCTTCCTTGGTCTGGTGCTCCATGCAAGGTCTTTCCTCCTGGGCTAAGGATGATTCTTACAAAGGTCAGGAATCAGCCCAGAACTCCATGGGAGTATCTGGTCAATGACCTGAATAGAGTTGGGACCACAGCCTCAAAGATTACCGTTAGTAACACACTTCGCTGTCATGGTTCAAAATCCTGCAGGGCACACAAGATTCCCCTGCTCATGCCAGCACACGTCCAGGCCCATTTGAAGTTCACTATCAGTAAGGGCGCTATACACTAAGCCCGAAACGCGTCAGTGTTCCGGTCCCATGGACCCTCTGGTTATCACTCCTAACCATTTGACCATGTGCTTCGTGAGTTTTTGCTTGTTCTTTTATATATCTTCAAAATAAATTTTTGCAGGGTTTTATATCGTCTTTGGGTCGTGCTGGAACCTCATTGTTTACGATTATCTACCACTGCATGCTTGGGCAGATATCCATGCACTTTATCACTCAGGAAGGAGCTGGCTGCATATACTACTTCCATTTGAAGTTCACCAATGACCGTCTGGAAGATCCAGAGGAGACATGGGAGAAGGCTATGTGGTCAGATGAGACCAAAATAGAATTTTTTCATATCATGTCCACTTGCCATGTTTGGAGGAAGAAGGATGAGCATAACTCCAAGAACACCATCCCAACCATGAAGCATGGGGGTGTAAACATCATTCTTTGGGGTGCTTTTCTGCAAAGGGGACAGGACAACTGCACCGTATTGAAGGGAAGATGGATAGGGCCATCTTTTGTGTGATTTTGGCCAACAACCTCCTTCCCTTAGTAAGAGCATTGAAGATGGGTCGTGGCTGAGTCTTCCAGCATGACAATGACCTGAAACACACCGCCAATGCAACTAAAGAGTGGCTATGCAAAAAGCATTTCAAGGTTCTGGAGTGGCCTTGAAGGTCTCCAGACCTGAACCCAATCGAAAAACTTTGGAGGGAGCTGAAACTCAATGTAGCCCAGCAACAGCCTTGAAACCTGAAATATCTGGAGAAGATCTGAATGGAGGAATGGGCCAAAATCCTTGCTGCACTTTGTGCAACCCTGATCAACTTTGGAGGGCTTCTTAAAGAAAAACTAACAGGTCTTTGACAGCCAGAATTCTTGCTAGTTGGTGTGTGAGCAAATACTTATTTTATACTATAAAATGCAAATAAATTATTTAAAAATCATCCACTGTAATTTTCTGGATTTTTTTCTGGTCCTGTCTCTAACAGTTGAAGTGTACCTGCGATAAAAATTACAGACCTCTCCATTCTTTGTAGGTGGGAAAACTTGCAAATCGGCAGTGTATCAAATATTTATTTTCCCCACTGTATTTGGCTAAGTATGGTCAGCTCAGTAACAGACACAAGCATATACCTAGATATGTTACTGTGTTAGGTATTACTATGAAGAGTGTCACTGCCCCTTCATTCTGCTGACTCCAGGGGTCCTAACTAGTGTTGAGCGATAATTAATCGACAAAGTTGAAATCGGCACAAGTTTTATATTTAACGAATTTTTAGGATCATGCGATAATTTAGGTTAAAATCAGTGCATCACTATTAATATTGCGCCATTTCCGGCGCTTCTGTCATTTTGGCGGCCAGCAATCAGCTTTACAGAAAGAGCAGGTGAGATGTGTGGGGCGACGTCCATGGACTGGGAAGTGAATGGTTTGCAATTGGCAGGAAAAATCACATGACCTCGTTTTACATAGAACAGCCCTTCCTGTTATCATCAATCAGTGACCTGTCAACGACCCATAGCAGTAGGACGTGCGCTCTGCCTTGTCCAAACAGCTCAGCCGTATTATTCTATTTCTTCACAGAGAAAGCTCTACTGTAGTTGTGATCCTTACAACTTTAGTTAGATCAGAGTTTTGAAGATTTTATGTAGTTAGGTAAGAATTTTAAAGGAGCATCTACCGCTGTAAAGTCAATGGGAGGGGATCGGGGGGGGGCGGGCGCGGGCGAACACAGACAAGCCTTAAGAATACTGGATATAGTTCACCAAAGACTTGGTGGTAGACATTGCATGCAATATCTTTATTATTAACAAGTTTTCTATTGAAATATTTCCTGATATTGGGGCAGCCAGAACTTATATTAGATACACATCTTTATCTATTAAGATGCAGGTCCCTTTGTTAGGTGCAAAACCCACTTTTATTAACAGTAAACATTTCAGATAGGTGTTCTTTTCATTTTGGCCCATTCCATCTTTGTTGAATACCCACCTTGCAGTTAAATTAGAATCCGAGCAAATTTGTAGTCAGCACAGGTTGATAAGGTGCCAAAAATACTTTTTATTATCCTAATATTTTTCAAATACTTATTTTTTTACTTTGGCGAAGTACTTCTTTGTTCATTGAGGCACCTTGCACTTAAATGTTGTACTACAACAATTTTGTATCACCACCAGGTGAATTGAAAGTCCAAAAATACCTTTTTTATTATCCGAATAACAATTCAGATACGTGTTTTTTTTCACTTTGGCGCAGTACACGCTTTGTTGATAGAGCTAATTTGCAGTTAGGATGTGAATACCAGCAAATTTTGTAGTCACTCACAGGTAATTGATAGTGCCCCCCCCCCCTCAAAAATTACCTTTTATTACGAAAGGCATTTCAGATACGTGTTTTTTCACTTTAGCGCACTACAGCTTTTGTTCATATGAGGCACCATTGCACTTACAATGTGAATACAGCCAATTTTGTGTAGTCACCACAGGTGAATGAAAGGGTGCCAAAAATACCTTTTATTATCCGAATACATTTCGATACGTGGTTTTTCACTTTGGCGACTAACAAGCTTTGTTATTAGTGCAACTTGCACTTAAAATGGAATACAGCAATTTTGTATTCACCCCCAGGGAATTGACAGGATGCAAAAATACCTTTTTTATCGAATACATTTCAGACACGTGTTTTTTTTTTCACTATGGCGCACTACAGCTTTGGTTCACTGCAGGCAACCCTTGCACCTTAAATGTGAATACAGCAATTTTTGTAGTCACCACAGGTGAATTGAAGGTCGCCAAAAATACCTTTTAATAACTCCGTATACATTTCAGACAGGTGTTTTTTTTCACTTTTGGTCAGATCAATCTTTGTTGATAGATCTACTTTGCAGTTAAAATTTGAGAATCCACAACTTGTAGTAACCACAGGTGTACTGATAGGTGCCAAAAATAACCTTTTTAATATCGTATACTTTTCAAATAGGTGTTTTTTTTCACTTTTGGTCAGTTCCAAATCTTTGTTGATAGATCTACTTAGTCAGTTAAATTTTGAATCCAGCAACTTTGTAGTCCACCACAGTGTACTGATAGTGTGCCAAAAATAAACCTTTAATATCCGTATCCATTTCAGCAAGGTGTTTTTTTTCGTCTCACTTTTTGGTCATCAAGCTTTGTTGATAGATCTACTATGCAGTTAAATTTGAATCAAGCAATTTGTTTTGATGAGGGAATATGAGAATACTGAAATTTTGCCATCTTTTTTAATAAGAGACTTTCCAAAACTCTCCATCCCTCTCAATTTTTGAATTTCTGAACATGGAGCGAAATTCAGGTGGTAAGCGAGCAAGAGGGGGTAGGACATGGAGGTAGAGGTACGAAGAAGGTCTCCTCCAGTGCTAGCGACAACATGCATGCCAGGCGGATCGTCAGTTTTGCAGGACCGTCAAGGCTGTCTTGCTGTTCAGGGTCCCTGTAACTCAGTAAAAACGAACAGCGTCCGCAATCTGTCCTTCAGTGTTTAATGCAAACCTGCAACCAGCAGTCTTACCTCCTAACCTCCATTCGTCCTCCCATCACTGGCCACAAAAGATTGTCATCAGCATCATCAGCATCCGTCCAACATGAAGGCAGGGCCCAAATGTCCAACTCGGTACCCACACTGTGGAGAATCCATTTTTCTGAAGACCTCCATGATGACAAAATGCGGTATGGGGTCAGAAGGCCATGTTTAAAAGATCAGAGGCCAAAGAGATGATTTTCCCTCTGCTCTGACGCCCATTTACTGATGCCAACAGAGGAGGGAGAAGGAATCCGTACAATCGGCCAAAATCCCAGGTGCGGTTCGGCAACGCCTTGCAGTCCCTCTTGCTGTGTAAGCCCGCAGCTCCCTGGATTCAGAAATTTTAGGACGACCAAGTCCCACCTGTGTTGATATGATGACTACATTGCGGATCCAACGTGGTCTTTTCACAGAATGCTGCGAGAGCTTTCAACACTGGACGAGGATGGAAGATGATGGGGTAATGTCAGTACGGGTCCCCGCCTCAAAAAGGGAGAGGGCGGTCGCAGAAGTCCCCGCTGATATGATTTCCGCCAGCCACAGTCCAGCGGAAACCCCCGCACCTCGCTTATCAATCCACCGTCAAAAGGTTCCAGGACCTCTCAAGCCTGGGCCTTCTTTGAGCAAGCCTCCTGATCACCAGCGATGTCATATGCCCCTTAGCCGTAAAAACGCATAAGTGAGACAAGAACCTTAGATGGTTAACCAACACCCAACATGTCTAGTCACATGCACGAATGCATGAGTAGATAATGGAGGCAACCACATGACCAAAAAAAGGCAACCGACCCCGGGCCCACCAACCACTGTCACACGCACCCTACCTGTCTCCGGATCTCCTCCTCCTCCATCACACCAAGCGATCCCTCAGCTGCCCATGTCTCTCAGAGTTCATGGGATCCAGGGATCAGCCTCCGTCTTCAGCCTCACACCGTCGCCCGAGTACCACCAGCACACCAAGACCCCATTCTAACCCCTTCTCCCCCGCCAGTTTTGACGACCTGCACGCCGTACACGGCCATTCACCAAGCAGCCAGCCTTCTTGTCTTCCAGGTTTGGGGACAGAAGAAACACTTTAAACCCAAACATCCCAAAAGCCAAAAAGCCTTAATGCACATGCCAGGCATTTGGCCTTGGAAATGTTGCCTTTCCGTCTGGGTAGACACAATGGGTTCCGCCCACGTCATGGCCCATGCCTGCCCCCAATACAGATGCCAGAGCGCAGCATTTTTTTTCCAGAAATGCCGACCCTGCCCTGGCCAGCCACGTGTTCATCTAAAATTCAAGCGCGTTGTCTGCCATCAGTGTCTGGAAAGTCCGATCTCACCACCGACACATGGACTAGTAAAGCACGCCAAGGCCCTATAGCTCTCTTGTGACAGCTCACTGGGTGGATGTCTCAGGGGATGACGGAGGCTCTCAGGCTCGCGCACGCTCTTCAAAACCGCAGGGATGGTGCAGGGCTCTTTCCCCCAAGGGTCTCTCTGGTGGCAACACGTGCCCAGAGAAACGCATGCCGTGTTGAAATTAATCCTTGTCCTTGGAGACCGGTCCACGAAAAAAAACACAGTCAGGAGCTGTGGACCGCTCTACGCAACGAGCCGAGCGCTGGCTTGTGGGTGACAAGAACCTTGTGCCAGGCAATGTGTGTGCGATAAACGGTCGCAATCTCTGGGCCGCCCTTAAGACGGAATGCTGGAGCACATCCCTTGCCTAGGCATCATGTCATTAACCTTGTCGTCCAAGAACTTTCTAAAGAGCTACCCCGGGTCTGGACTGCCTGCTGACGAAGCTCGAATCTAAGTTCGCACTTCCAGCCTAACCTCCTCCATTCGCACCACTGCTCGTCCCCGCCCTGGCTGCATTCATGCAGCGTCAGCTCGGCCTCCCCGTCAGCCTCAACCGTCTCATTGTTGACGAGGCAACACGCTGGTAATTCCACCCTCCATCATGCTCCAGCGATGGTGGCAGAGCGCAATGCCATTACGCATTACGAAGTGACACATGGCCTGACATGCAGCGGTGCGACCTCGGGGTGTTGGATCCACCGAGAGTGGAGGCAAGGTGAAAGAGCTCTGCACCATCCTTGCCAGTTTTGAAGAAGCCCAACCAAAATGGTCCAGTGCGACGATGCCCTTGTCACATGAGCATTGAGGGTGATCATAGTTCTGAACGATCGTTGGACACTCTGAAACAACAGTTCCCCATCCCAGCCAGCGACGGAGGAGGAGACGGACACAGAAATGCGGACACGGAGCCTTTCTCTCCATCAGAATCCCACAAGGCCGACAGTTTCTAAATTTTATCGGTCTTCATTAGGCAGGGTTCGGGGTCCAGGCTAGTGCATAGGGAGGCCGCATCAGCTCTCAGGTGCATCATCTCAGGCAAGTCCAGGGCCGTATTGAAGCCAGTGTCGAGGAAGCGGAGGAGGAGGAGAGGTATTCCTAGACCCGACGTTACCGACGTCCTTCCTTGGAAAGAGGTTGCGCGAATTGAGGCGGAGTAGGAAGATGAGGAAGATAGTTATTGCTAGTGCCCCTCGCACCCAGAGGCTTGGAAATTCAAGGTCCATCTCTCACATGAAGTGCTTGGATGCTCCATTTCCTCCCAACATGATCCTCCGGCATTAAGTCCATCAAAAGAACAACAGTTACTTTGGTGTCCACCACTCCTGGATCCCCGTACAAAACAAAACTCAGCACTTTCCTCCCACCCACCCAAATAGAGAGTAAAAAGCAGGAAATGGAGACCTTGCTGATTGGAATCAACTGGAGACATCTTTGCGTCTGATTCACGTTTCTTCAAATGTCACGGTGGAACAAACATCAGCACGTGACAGCAGTAGAGTGCTAAGCACCTCAGCGAGGCTGCAGCAGGCAATGTGTGCAGAAGCCTAATGGGTGACCTCTGCAATCTTTATTTCCCCCTCACCAACGCCAAGCAATGCAGGGCACAACATCCACACACCAGAAGACCAGCTTAAGACATGGTGCACGACTATCTGCGTCTCAACAACCGAGTTTTTGTAAGTGTCCGGACCCCAATAACTTCTGGGTATCCAAAATGGACAAATGGCCCGAGCTCGCTCGCCACCATATCTGAGCGGACCTTCAGCACAGCTGGAAGGAGTCAAATACAGACAAACATCCGCGGCTGTTCCACAATCTGTGGATCTTTTGACTTCATCAAGAGGAATCAGGCATGGATTCTCTATGTGATGTAGTGCCCCAATTGCCGAGGTCACCTAGTATTTGCAGGTCTACTTCACATTCCTCTTCAAACAGAAAGGTACTCATGAAAACTTTTTTTTAAAATGATCAATCTTACGGCAATTTTTATTCTCTTTTCCCAACAGTTCATTTATGCTGGTTTTGCTGTGAGGAGACTGTAAAAAGACAGCAAGGTTTCATGACAACACCGTATTCCCATTTACATCACTTTATCTTTAGAAGTTTTTCGTAGTAGTCAATGTTTTTGAGGTCATGTTGCTGTGAGATACAGCTATAATTATGTCCTTTGGAACAGAAATGTGGCTTCTAAGTGGCATTTCTCCCGTCACAATTTTTATAGTGGCTGAGAGTCATATTTATAATTTTTTGGGGTCATGTTGCTGTGAGATACAGCAATAATCATGGTCCTTTGATGAACAGAAATGTGGCGTTTATTAAGTGGCATTTCTCCTCACAATTTTTAATATGGCTGAGAAGTCATATTATAAATTTTTTTGTGTCGTTGCTTTAGATACAGCAATCATCTGGTCCTTTGAACAGAAAATGTGCTTCTAATGGCATTTCTTCTCCTCACAATTTTTAACAGTGGCTGAGAATCAATTTATATAATTTTTGGGGTCATGCTGCTTTGAAATGCAGCAACACTGGTGGTCCTATTATAAAAAATGTTGTTTCTAACAGACATGTGTTTCTTCACAATTGTCCCCAAAGTGGCTCAAGGGTCATGCTTTGAATTTTTGGGCATTTTGCTGTGACATTCAGCTATACTAACAGGGTCCCTATTATAAAAAAATTTTGTTTCTAACAGACATTTGTTCTTCACAATTGTCCAAAAGTGGCTCAAGGGTCATGCTTTTAATTTTATTGGGGCATTTTGCCTGGACATGCAGTTTATACTACAGGTCCTATTATAAAAAAAAAATGGTTGTTTCTAAACCAGACATTTGTTCTTCACAATTGTCCAAGGGTGGCTCAAGGGGTGATGTGCTGTCAGAAACAGGAATAGGTAGACAACTGTTAATGGACCACATATTGCAAAATGGACTTGTATTTGCAAGATCTATAACATAGCTTAGAGAGCTAACCACGTATTGAGACAACCCATTTAATACAATTAAAAAAGAGAAACAAAGACAATGGTGGGATTCCATCCTACTTTAAAAAAAATGTGATTATCTAAGAATTAAACTACTAAAAAACTTGCATGTACAAAATATCTGTAAAAAAAAAAATTCCTCTGAATTGTACCATTGAGGTACAGGAAGACTTGACCAATGAAGGTTATTCATAAGGACTTGAGGCTTAACATTTTCTGGGGCTGGAGTCACTATGGTGTGGCATCAATTGATCCTCCAGGTGAGTCTGTCCCTAAATACTGAAGAAGGATTGAGGAAAAAATGAAAACCATTGAATTGATTGGCTGAATCAGTCCTCCAGAAATCCAGGAGGGCAAATGTCCTTTACTCAACTATGAAGTGTTTTGGGGAATGATTAGGACATTTGTATTACTTAGGGGGTGTGCGGAAAATAACACATCTACACGTGTAAAAAATACCTTTAAAAAAACTGCAGTGAGGGATGTATGTATTGAATGTATCCACACTTGAAAAAAAAAGCAAAATGATAATAAGTGTAAAAACTAAAATAAAATTCCTAAATAAATTCTTAAACAAATGTCAGTTACCAAAAAATATACTAAATGACAGTCACAGTACAAAATAGCATAGTGCCACTTTGAATCTGTGTGATCAAACAGTGTTTAAGAGTCATGCTGTGGCCCAGGACAGGTATGGTCAATGGTCCAGTTCAACTAAAATGGTGGAGTTCAAATGACTCCTTTTCCCGGCACTTTTTAAATCTGGGGGTATGCAGGTTTGGGGCTCATGCTGTCGCTCAGGACAGGGGATAGTCATGTCCAGTGAAACTAAAATGGTGGTTGAAAAGACTCCATTTATCTTTCCGGCAACTTTTAAATGTGGGGGTTCAATGCAGTTATGGGCCATGCTGTGGCCCCAGGACAGGTATAGTCACTGTCCAGTAAAACTAAAATGGTGGTTGAAAGACTCCCTATTTCCGCACTTTTAATCTGTGTGTCAGACAGCTTTAATGTCATATCTGCGGTACAGACAGCATATAGTTAATGTCCAGTTCAAGCTAAAATGGTGGTTCAAAGACCTTCTTTTCCGGCACTTTTTAATTTGTGGTGTCAGACAGTAGGTTTTAATGGACATACTGTGTTACATAACATGTATAGTCACAGTGTCCAGTTCAACTAAAATGGTGTTGAAAGACTCCTATTTCCGGCACTTTTTAATTCTGTGGTCCAGACAGGTTAAATGGTCATACTGCGGTTACAGGACGATAATAGTTAATGTCCCATTTCACTAAAATGGTGGTTGAAAGACACCTTTTCCGGCACTTTTAAAATCTGGGGTCATCAGTTATAGAGTGCTCATCTGCAGTTCCAGGACAGGGTTATTCACATGTCCAGTCAAGAAAATGATGGTTCAAATCATACTGCCTTCTGGGCACTTTTAATTTGTTGGTGATTGCAGGTTTAAGGGTCATGCTGTTGGGTACAAGACAGGTATAGTGAATGGTGTGTGAAGTTTTTTTTTCTGTGGCTTTTATACCTAAGTGTGTTGCCTAAGATAGCACTTATCCCTTTGACTGTTGTGGAGTATAATTCCATCATCCCAGCCCTGTTTGTTGTGTAAGAATTAAGGTGTATAGTTGCTCTCCCCATAGACTTAAAAATGGTCCCATCGTTGATACTCTATCATCGACCAACGAATATCTTATTGGTATTTGCCGTTATCGAATTCGACCCGATGACGATAGTCAACGTAATCGCTCAACACTAGTCCTAATGAATGAATCAATATCATTTATACGTAAATGACCTATCCTTAGTACAGAGTCTTAGGTTGTGGTGAGATTCTCTTTGATCCAACAAAGCATAGTAGGATAATCACACTCTTTAGAGTTTATACACAGTGTGGTTTTACAGCTCTGAGTTGTATGGAAAAAGTGCATAGGCCCCATAATTTCAGTGCCCCACACCTATTACCAGTTCCTATATTGCCAAAAATAGCTAATGCTAGAAGAATAGGACACAAAATTGTATTCACAGAAACAAAGTTTAAGGGTGACATGTATGATCTAGGCGCAAAGAGGCCAGTTCTAAATAGCTTTAAAACGACTTACTATTGCATAGTAAATTAATTCATTAAACATTTTAAAAGATTTTATTAAAAATGTAAAAAAAAAATAATATAAAGAAATGTACTTGATAATATTCATTTTATTGAGCTGTATATGGCAAGTCATATTCATTTCATGACAATACAACACTGGGCAAGTCTTTGTCTTGCAGGAAAGCAACATTCCAGGCTCACAATCCAGCAATCCATCATTACATGAGGTGCCAAGTTTCTCAGTACAATAACTGGATTCACTGTCTTGTTGCCAAGACTCACTAATGCCTTCTAAAATAAGGACACAGACTACATTTCCACTTTTAAATGGACGTCTTCCTCTAGTGTAAAGCCAAAGTGCAATGATACGGGCCTTCTCCTATGACAAAATTGGCTCCGTTTGTGCAAGCATATAATACATTATAAGGAATAGGTATAGGTTTATTGCATCGAATAATGTGACAAGTATTATATGCTAAACTTTCATATTTATCTTTCCAGAATCCATCAAATAGATAAAGGTAGTTTATATTAACTGCTACAAAACAGACAAGAGTTGTCTGTAAAGTGTTGCAAGGCAGGCACATGAAGGGGTAAGTCCCAGCCTCTCTTAGCAGTGGCACAGTAATGAAAGACAGACTAGGCACACATACTGCAATGTGACGAACACAAGTTTACTCACTCAAAGTATTAGGCTACGTGTACACGGCACTGTTTACTGTTTGATTTTAGCAACCACAAAAATCCAACTGTAAATAATCCCCATAGACCTTAATAGAAAAGCCGAGATGTAGTATACACAGCTCAGATTTTCTGAGGTCGGATTTCAAATCCGAAATATGTTAAAAAAACATATTCTATAATCCCTCATATTTCACTTGAAAACAGCCGAGTATAGTACTGTTCAATGTTGATGGGCTGACTGAAATCCCCAAACCAACCACAAAATCTGCGAAAAATAGTGGTAAAAAATTAAAACTGTTATAGAATCTGACCAGTATTTTATAATCTCCATGTACACATAGCCTTAAACATACATACATACATATTGACAGTCAGGAATCTTGATGGTTACAAAATATATCGCTCTTAGGATAGAGATTACCCTCCTTGAAGGCATAAAAGCTTGTTTGCCACAAACCACCAACTTATTAACAACAAGTTGCACCATAATAACTGTAGATAGCGCCTCTAGTTTCCACAGTGCAACATTTTCTTTGTGCTAGCAGTGTTTCACAGTCTCTAGCTTACTTTGCTGGTGGTAATCTCCTCTATTACAGCTGCTCACTCATTGCACCAATTTTGTCAACAGCTATCACACTGCTCAATATTACCTGTTTGGTCATTTTCTTTCATTTCTGGCCCCCTCTTCTTGGCCACAACTGCTTTATTTACACAGCCCTGCAATGAGTGTTTATTCCCACATGCTATAAAACTGACGTTTCGGCTCTCTGAGAGTGGAAAACAGCTCTGTGAGAGAGCCAAAACATCAGTTTTGTAGCGTGTGGGAATAAACACTCATTTTTTTCTATTCTACCACTGAGTGCTTACCACTACTGCGAAGTTTTTCTTCATTTGTGTGTGTTGTGTATATATATATAATATATATATATAATATATATATATATATAATATATAATATAATATATATATTATATAGATATATATATATATGACACACATATATACATATCCTGTTTTCATTGTTATGGACAAAGTTTTTTTGGGACAATTCCTATTCTCCATTATATAATTTATTATCTTACCCTCGATATGGTGGCTCATGACTATGGTATGCGTCGCTTTATCTAAGGTATAGATTTTCTTTTACATTAGTTTATTTATTGTTTGGTTATTTTCCCTTAAGCAACATGGCCACCGCTGACCTAGTGTATTTACTTTGTAACACATTATTTTAATTATTTATCATGTCCTATTTGTCTCATTTGTAATCACTACAAGCACTTTTTACTGTACACTATTGTTACTTATGAATCATGATGCTTTGATCATAACTATGCACTTCTTTGAATATGATTGCACATTTTTGTCACTATATTTGCATATACCGTATATACTCGAGTATAAGCCGAGTTTTTCAGCCCAAAAAATGTGCAGAGAAAACCCTCCCACGGCTTATACTCGAGTCACTGTCGGCACTCAGAACAGGCGCAGCGATGGTCCCGAGTGCTGACAGGACGCTTCAGTTATATGCAGGCTCCTCACGGAGCGCATATAACTGAAAGGCGAGCACGGCAGACAGTTGTCCAGGTCCGCTTAGCTTGGCCCGGGCACTGTCCGTCATCTCTTCCCCTGCATGCTACTCCACCGGAGCGCACACATTTGAAGAGATACCACTGCGGGTCACAGGAAGCGAGCGCTCCGTGCTCCCATGGACACCGGGCGGCCGCAAACTCTCCCGGCGGCGGCCGTGCGGCTGTCGGAGCTCCCCGTCACAGGCAGCGTGCGATGTCATCACGCTGCGTGCGCGGCCTGATGACTTCACCCACGCCTGTGCCGGGAAGAGCGCGCGTGGTGACCGTACAGCGAGGAGTGCCCGGCCAGTGAGGGAGACGTAGCCAGCGGGGAGCCAGGTAAGTGATTTGTTTTTTTGTTTTAAAACAGTTGCTTACACCTGCCTATACCTGCTAGTACTGCCTAGTACACCTATACCCTGCCTAGTACTAAACCTTACTCCTAGTACTGCCTATAACTGCCTAGTACTGCCTATATCCTGCCTAGTACACCTAATACCTGCCTATACTTGCCTAAAGCCTACCTAACCTGCCTAGTACTCACTTATATCGCCTATACGACCTATACCTCCTAGTACTCGCTATAAGCCTACCTATACAAGCCTATTACTAGGCCTATACAGCCTACCTATCCCTCCTAGTACTAACCTATAACCTGCCTAGTACTTCTACCTATACCTGCCTAGTACTGCCTAATAAGCCTACCTAAACCTGCCTATACTACCTAATACCTGCCCTATACTACCTATAACTCTGCCTATAATGCTATATGCTACCTATACCTGCCTATACTACCATACCTGCCTACTTATCCCGCCTATACCTGCCTATACTACCTATACCTGCCTAGTACTGCTATAAGCCTACCTATACCCCTCCTTGTACTCACCTATACCTTGCCTATAACTTGATGGCCTATAAAGCCTACCTATAACCTAGTTCCCAAGTAACTACCAATATCCTGCCTAGTACTCATAATAAAAAAAATAAAAATAAAAAACTTGCCTATAAGCCTACCTATACCTGCCTAGTAACTTACCTATACCTGCCTAGTAACTGCCTATAAGCTTACTATACCTGCCTATACTGCCTAATACCTGCCCTAGGTACTGCCTATTAAGCCACCTATATCTGCCAAGGTACTAACCTATCACCTTCCTAGTACTACCTATACCTGCCTAGTACCAGCCTATAAGCCTACCAATACCTGCCTAGTACTACCTATACCTGCAAAGTACCCGCCTATAAAGCCTGCCTATACCTGCCTAGTACTAAACCCATACCTGCCTAAATACTAAAGGGGACAAAATAGCTTGCCCCATACCAGCCTATGGGGGACATTAAACGCCTATGGGGGACATTAACTGCCTATGTAATTTTATTGGGTATCTATTTTTATTTTTTAAAAATTTACCAGTAGCCGCTGCCGTTTTCCACCCTAGGCTTATACTCGAGTCAATAAGCTTTTTCCCGTTTTTTTTGTGGCAAAAGTAGGGGCCATCGCTTATACACGGGTCCGGCTTATACTCAGTATATACGGTACTTTTCACTATGATTGATCTATTTGCATAAAGTAGAAGTTTTCACCTTTAAATATTTTTGCACCACCCTTATACTTTGCTTGAGAAAGACTCTTGTGATCAAACGTTGCCCCTGTTGGGCCATGTTGGAATAAAAACCGTTTGACTTTTTCACCGCATTTTGGAAGTGCTGCAGTTTTTTCCTGTTATAGTATGAAGGGACTTGTGTAGTAAGTCGAATAAATTTCAGGCACCCCACATATTTAATTTTATTTTTTGAGTGCTATTTTTCCATTATAAATATATATAAAATATATATATATATATATATATATATATATATAATCACATCTGTTGCATATATATGTTTTATATATATATAGTCACCTGTTGCATGTATATATATTTTATATGTATATCTATAATATACATGCAACAGAGTGACTGTATATATATATATATATATATATATATCTATACAAATGAGAAAAATTTATGCAACAGAGTGACCTTGGTCAGTCACATGTGGCATCATACAGCAAGAAATCTACAAGGTATGTGCCACTTAGAGGTGTTAGTATAATCCAGGCTAGCTTTTCCAGAACAGCTATAATGTTAGGTGGGAGGTCATTCTCATGTTCCAAGCCAGGTTTTACCTGATCTTTGGAGGCCTATTAAAGCCTGTCCCAGAGGGGTGTGGTTCACTGCCAGGAGTTGGGAGCAACAGCTGAGCTGATTAGAGGGCTCTCACCCCCAGGTTTATGAGAAGCCTGAACCAGTAGATAACTGCTGAAAGTGTTACACTTGAGGGAAGTCTCAATCAGTAGGTAACTGGTAAATGAGTGTATTTGTGGTGCTTGATGATAGGCACAGATCATGGATATTGAAGGTGTCAGGCCTAAGTTGTGCTCAGTCTGCAGACAGGCTGCAAAAGCTGATGTGCGCTCCCTCCCTGATACACTTGCGCTGAAAACTCTGTAGTGACGGGGCCCCCAGCCACCCCTGACGGGGGCGAGGCACCCCAATAAGGCCCCGGAGGCCGCTCCCAACATTCGGGGGCGGTATCCAGGAATCCCATTTAAACTCCCGAAAGCTGACGGGCGCCGTGAATTCCCCGGGACCGTGGTTCTTTTCTTTGGGGTTTTTTTTTTTTGCTAACCATATACCTACCTCGGCTTTTTCCCTGACCCCGGGCTTGCTCCTGATTTTTGCTTTTCCCCCGTTTGCTTTTGATCTGGGCTTGTTTACTTTTATTCCCGGTTCGTTTTGTGGCTTTTGGCGTTCCTATTTGAATTGACCTGGACTGTTTGACTCGAGGGCCCCAGCACTTTAGCACCGGGGACGTCCCCATTGCTGTCTGCCGCCTAGGGCAGCACTCAAAGGCAGGAACGTGGGGCTGGGTTCCAGTTAGGGCTCACCCACCTCCCTTTAAAAAGTGACATTATCACAGGCTAAACCGTACGCTCTAACCCTCACTATGGACCCCATGACCCTTTGGTAGAGCAGAAATGCAGGGGCAAACCAGCAAACCCCCAGGATCGGCCTGGGTAGAACAACAGGAGGCTACCCCAAAAAGGGGGTCCCTGCATTACTCCCCCCTGTGGAACCCCCTATCCAGTTGCCTACAGGTTTGCAGGTAACGGGGGGCCTTTTTTGGCATTTAGAAAAGGTTGTCCCTTTTTTTCAGGCCCCCCCCCTTTCCCCTCAGGGAATGAGGAACAAAGGGGGGGAAATTGTTATGTCCTTACTGCGGGTTTCCCCCCAGGATGGCATTTTCGTTACCGCATACTCACCTTTAAACTGCTTCTGGGGCAGGTTCTTTGCCGTTTTTAGGGTACCCCTTTAATGCCCCAAAGATAAAATTTGGGCTGAGGCTCACTGACCACCTTGGGGCGGGGTGAAAGACGTGGAGGAGTTTGCTCCGAAATTTCCGTCGCTGGTGCATTCCCCGGGTGGAACGACCAGCTCTCAGATCCAGTTTAGATTGGGGTTACTGCCCATTAAAGGTTTTAAAATTTGGCTTACCCTACCCCTGGACTTTAGATGGGCCATGGCACTGGCCGCTCTCTGGACAGATTTTTTAGGGAGAACGCAAGAAAAGGTTCCCCCCCCAGTGTCCACACCATGGCACCCCTAAACCCGTTGCTTTCCCCGACAAACAAGAGGACCCCATGAAATTTGGGGCTTTTTCCCCTGTCACTGGGGCTAGTGACCGTAGGACACTCGCCATCCAGGGGTTGTTTTTCTACTGGGAAAGATGGACCAAATTCGGCAATGCCCCCCAAAAAACCAGGTTTTGGAAAAAACCTCCAACCCTATTGGCAGCAGAGGATCACCTGGGCGAGCAGGTTTTTCCCTATTGTATCTAAAAATTGCGCTACCATTAAGATTTTCATACTTGTCGCTGCCGGTTCGGGGGTGCGTTTTGGATTCGGGATCAGCTTCAAATTTTTGTTGATACGTCTATCGCCAAACTCTGGGCCTACCTTGTAGACCGCTATCTGACTCCCTCGGCTGGGGCTTTTGACTCCACTCCACACTGGGGCGCAATCCAATTTTGTCCCCTGAGCTGGAGATGGGTCGGATCCCTCACATTTGAAAATTTTTTCCCCTTCGTCTGAAGGGGTTTTGCCCGCTGAAATTGGTGTTTGGGGCTGCCCTGCTTCAGAACATAATCCAGTGTTTGACGGGAATTCGGGAAATTAGTCAGGGGGGCAATGGTGTTTTGACAATGTCCCCTTACCATGCGGGGAAAATACTGTTTGGGGGAGGCTAATTTTCCTATCGGAAGGGTGGTGCAGCTTAAAAGCCTATCCCGGCATTTTGTAAAAGTCGAGCTGGGGCAAAGGGTTTTTCCCAAAAACTCCCTCATGGGAACTATGCCCCCCACCTGTACCTGAACGTCCGATGTTTCAGGGGGGGGGGGTTAAACCCGGGTGGGCTTAAGGGGGCTGAAATTACCCCTCTTCTCTCTGTATACTAACGTGTCCCGTGTGCACTTCAAAAAGGGGGTATAATTCACCCGTGACTGCCGCCCTCTAGCCTCCTTTTTCCATTCGCATTGGGGGGGAGTTAGAACCCCAGACCAGAAGGTCCAGTGGCCCCTCCAAAAAGGGGGGTACTGTCAGGCTAAGCTGTGCTCAGACGCAGACAGGCTCAAACAGCTGATTCGCTCCCCCCAATTTCACTTGCTGCTGACAGCTCTGGAGGACAGGGGCCCAGCACTCCTAACAGGGGAATGCACCACCAATGGGAGGACCCGAGGCCCCTCCAAACACTGCAGGGGGTATCCAGAATCCCCTTTTAAACCCCCGAAAGCTGACTGCTGCCCTGTTTAATTCCCTGGCTACCTTGTGGTTCTTTTTCTTTGTGTTGTTTTTTTTGCTAACCAGTATAACCCGACCTCGGCTTGTTCTCCTGACTCCGGGTTGTTTTCCTTTTTTTTGGGTTTGCTTCCGTTTGGGCTTTTGATCTCGCTTGTTTCGTTTTTTTCCTCGTTCTGATTTGTGTTTGGCGTTTCCCATTTGTATTGACCTGGGCTGTTTGCATTCTTCCCTTTTGACGGCCCCAGCACTTTTGCAGCGCAGGGACTGTCGCCCAGTTGCTGTCTGCCGCCTAGGGCAGCACGTCAGGTAGGCAAGGACAGTGGGTTGGGTTCCAGTTAGGACTCACTGCACCTCCCTTGATGTGACAGAAGGACTCACTGTGTGTTGAGTTAGTGGCCAAACAGCCAAGGGTTTATGTTGTTTTTGGCTTTGTACACTGACCTGCTGTAAAATGTTCATCTAGTGTGGTTGGATTTTTGTCTAAAGTCTTATTTTGAGGGTACCCAACTACCTGGTTTCTTTGATGTGCTGCTCTTTTCAATTTTATATATATTTACTGAATGTAAATAAATGTGTGTGTGTACACTGTACTGCATCTGTCCATTACCAGCTCAACCACATTTTAAAAGCATAAAAAAATAACAACGTGGGCTCTGAACTTTCACAACCCTGTCATAAAGATAGTGCAAACAGTTTAAACTATATTATGCAGTCCCCTGAGCATATCATCTGTGCCATGACCTGTGCTTAGCCTTAATGTGCGATATAATCATCTTGGGCAACATGTATGTAAAGGCTGTGCCAGTATACTGGTGTCCTTTCAGCCCAAAAACTGTCACAGCACTGTTCTCTAGATGTATGAGCAGGAGCATTTTGCGGTGCCCGTGGCACTTTGTAATGGGCCTAAGATGTGCGGGCCTTCTGGGGCGTGTCGCACTACAACCGTATGACTCTAAACATGTATGACTGGAGGATGGCAAACGTAGGCGCATTACTGCTGAAACAGTCAGACCCAGTTAAAAGTGGTCTACCTGAGCCTGAGTTGTCGTAGTGGAACTAGAATGTGCCAAATATATGACCCGCAGTAGGAACGTTTTGTAACGGCTATGAAGAAGTTGTTCTCGGGGACCTAATACAAACGGTGGAATGAGCTACGCCAGGGAACGGAATCTAAGTAGGTCCTGGTATTCACCAGAGTCCGCCACAAGGAAGGTTGGGCTTGCTGCGGTGGGGGTCATACCAGTCCACTAGCCCTGTGAAAGAGGTAGGTTTAAATAGGGTCAGTGCCTGGTAAAGACCAATCACTGGTGTGATGGCCCTTTAAATTTCACTTTATATGGTCGCAAGCATTGTAAATTAAATTACTTTCTTTACTTTACTTACTCAATCCATGCAGAGATGGCTCCATATCTCCTCGGAACTTTGACAATGATCCTATCTATGGACATCTAACCGTATGTTATATAATCCAATTGGAATGAGTGTATTATGAATATTTCAGAAATGTTGGACTTTATGCACAGTCTTAATTGATAAGATGTTTTTCTAAGTACTATATTTTGTACATGTTTTATGAAAATTTGAAGTAAACAAAGTATTTTAATTTACCATGCTTGTGACTTTATAAAGTGAGACTATTTTGTTGGGGTTCAGGGGTACACCACGTGACTACTTCTGTCCAAATTGAACACTGATTGCTGGCATGAAGAAATGACACCAAGACACAGAGAGCCTGGTATGACATGCTCCTCAGTGTGTACCAGGCCCAGAATGAAGGCCTTTATTACAAATTGGTATCAGGGGCGTGGTCAAGTTCCTTTGTTTCTTGCATTCTTCTGGAATGTGGCACTAGTTTATTGGTTCTCCAGATATGATCATGGTTTCCACCCAGTCCATGCTACCACATAATGTGGAGTGGTCCAGGAAGCAGGCGCCATCTTGGAGTATCTCTGCTGTTCAGCTAAGCTTATATGTGTAATAATGTTTTTGCACCACAAACTTCATTACAAAAGCATTAGAAAAATATATGTTTCCCTTCACAATTTGAGCTTGGAGGTGGCTCATATTATGAATCGTTTCATTCCCACTACAAACAAGGTTGGTTTTATTTATAAAGTAGGCCCGTGCGACAGCCCGCAGGCAGAGAGCAAGGAGCGAGGTGAGTAGCTGGTATTTGAACTAGTGCTGTGGGGGTACAATCCGCAGCATGGGTAGCGGGGGCACTTGTAATAGAACCCCCCCTTTGGCCTCCCCCTCTTTCTCATCTGGTGAAATGTCAGCTCCAACTCACGGTCCAGGATATTGTCCTCTGGCTCCCATGACTTTCATCTGGCCCGAACCCCTTTCAGTTGATGAGAAAATATCACCTCCCCCTGACAGTCTTTGTGGCCCAGATCTCTTTCATCTCAAAAACATTAGTGGTATCAGTTTCAGGCAAAGGGTAGACGATTTTCAGAGAAAACTGGTTCAGGACTAGCGGTTTCAGCAGGAAGACATGGAAGGTATTCGGGACGTGCATTGTAGGAGGAAGCTTGAGCTTATAGGCCACCAGATTGATGTGTTTCAATACCTTGAATGGTCTCAGGAAGCAAGGGTCCAGTTTGTAACTGGGGATCTTGAGCCGCATGTATTTAGCCGACAGTAAAGAATGAGGGAGGTCTCCTCTTTGTGTCTGCTTGGGTCTTCATATTAACAGACGCTCATTGCAGGGACTGGCATGTCTGATCCCAGATGGTTGTTAGGTCTTGGACCAGATCCTCCATGGCAGGAACCTCAGAAGACGCAACAGAGGGAGTTGTAGGCGGGGATGCTGTCGATAGACAATATAGAAGGGAAAGGTGCCAGCAGCCTCCGAATTCAAAGAGTTGCATGAGAACTCTGCCCATGGTAACAAGCTAGCCCAGTCGTCTTGATGTGCCAAACGAAGTGGCACAAGTAGATACCCAGGACCTGATTGACTCTCTCTACTTGCCCATTCGTCTGCGGAGTGTAGACCGAGGAAAAGTCCAACTTCACCTGTAGCTTGGAGCAGAGGGCGCACCATAACCTCGAGATGAATTGGACCCACGGACCAAGAAAGTATGCTGAGGAAGTCCATGCAGACGGAAGATGTGTTGAAAGAATAGGCTGGCAAGGCGTGGAACAGAGGGCATATTTGAAAACCCGTCAGTGACCACTCAACGTTAATATCGGAGGAGGGAGGAAGATCAGTGATGAAGTCCATAGCCAAGTGGGTCCATGGGCTATTGGGGATGGGTAGAGGCTGTAGCAGATGAGGGGACTTGTTATAGGCACAAGTTGTACAAGATTCAATGAACTCTCGAACGTCCTTAACAAGATCAGTCCACCAATAAAAACGAGATATTTGAGAACAAAATTTTTGCACCCCAGGATGTCCGGCAATTTGAGAGCAATGTCCCCATATTAGTATTTTCCTTCGAATCTCAGGACACCCATATGTCTTGCCCAGAGGGCTACACTGGAGATCCACAGGACCAGCAGAGATCAGGCGTTTAGGGGAATAGATGTGCCAAGGAGCTGGTTCTTCCCCTATCACATCAGAGGCTCGAGAAGGGACATCTGACTTGACAGTCTTCTCTGCAGGGTTAAAATGAATTAGGAAATCGAAACGGGAAAAGAAGAGGGACCATTGTGCTTGGAAATTTTTGTGGTCGGTGTAGATATTGATCGGGTGATGAGCCCCTTCCAGAAAATAGCGCCATTCTTCCAAGGCCAACTTGATGGCCAGAAATTCCCATTCGCCAATGGTGTAATTCTTCTCTGCAGAGGAAAAAGTCTTAAAAAAGAACCCACATGTGAGGATGTTGACTTTGAAACCTTTTTGTGTTAGGACCACCCCACTGAAGAGGTATCGACTTCTAAGTAAAATGGCTTCTCAGTATCTGGCCGGGAAAGCATGGGTTCAGAGACAAATGCCGATTTCAGCCTAGAGAAGGCTTCTTCAGCCACTGGTGGCCATAGCTTTGGGTTGCCATTCTTCTTGGTGAGTACCACCATTGGGGCCACCAGTGTTGAGAAGTGTGGCACGAATTCCTTATAATAGTTGGCGAAACCCAGATACCGCTGTATGGCCCGAAGGCCCGGTCACTGCAGGATGACACAATTTAGTGGGGTCCATCTGCAGACCTTTGTCCAAGATGATATAGCCGAGAAACGGGAGGCTGTTCTGGTAGAATAGAAGCCGATTACTTCAAAGATGCCTCAGAACCTGGCGCATGTGCACCTGGTGGGAATCTGGATCGGGCAATAAAACCAAGATGTCATCAAGATAAACAACAACACTGGTGTACAGGAGGTCACTGAATATGTCATTGACGAATTCCTGTAAGACCGCCGAGGCATAACAGATTCCAAATGGCATAACCAGGTACTCAAAGTGCCTATCATGAGTGTTGAAGGCTGTCTTCCACTCATCCCCCTCACAGATCTGAATGAGATTGTGAGCTCCTTGCAGGTCCAGTTTGGAAAAAATCTTGGCTCCAGGGAGTTCGACAAAGAGTTCAGTAATCTACGGCAAGGGATAACAGTTCTTTACAGTTATCTTATTGATACCATAGTAATCATTACTTGGACATAGGGAACCGTCTTCTTCCTCTACAAAAAAGAACCCACTACCGACTGGAGAGAAGGACTTATGAATAAATTCCTTCTGGAGGTTTTCTTGTATGTAAGCCGGCATGGCCTGAATCTCTGGTACTGTCTAGGGGTAGACTATGCAGCGGGGAGGACATGTATCAGACAGCAGGTCTATAGGGCAGTCATAAGGACGATGAGAAGGAATTCTCAGCTTTCATCTCAGAGAAGAAGTCTGCGGAGACCCGACAGAGGCTTGGAGGACATTAATTGAGAGGCAGGGCGCACCAGGCGAGGTGCCATCAAACAGCAAGACTGGCAGTCTTGACCCCAATGCGTGACTTCACCCGCCTTCCAGTTGAGCATAGGGGCATGGCACTGCCGCCATGGGAGATCCAGAAGAGCTGCTGAGGAAGAATGGAGTAGTACATAAAATGAGAGTCTCTCCTTATGTATTGTCCCCACTTGAAGGGACAAGAGTTCAGTACAGAATTGGACCGAGTCACTGAGAAGATACCCACTGACTGAGGATATGGTCAGAAGTTTCCCCAGGCGAACCACCGGGAGGTGATATTTAGACACCAGGGCAGCATCCATGAAATTTCCGGCAGATCCAGAGCCCAGGAAAGCTGCAACTTGGAACCGGATTCCGGAACCGGTCACGATTTGTACTGGCATGGTCAAACATGGAGAGGAATTATTCACACCTTGGGAAGCCTCTCTCACATAGCCTAAGTGCATGCGTGCATTTCCCAGATGTTGTAGATGTCACGGACAGCCCCTGCGGTAATGTCCATGGCTAGTGCAGTAGAAGCACAGGTACTCCTAACACCATCAGGAAAGCTCATGTGGAGTCAAGTGGGCTCTATTCACTTGCATGGCTTCCTTAGTGGTCGGCAGGGAGGATGGCAGTGGAGGCCTTTGAAATACAGGAGCAAGATGGGTTAGACGATGTGTGTTAGCTAGTTCACGCTCTTGATGGAGCTGCCCCTGCCTCTCCAAGAAGCATACGTTAATCTGAGTGGCCAGGTGGATAAGGTAATTTGGGGTAGAAGGGGGTTCTCAGGCAGACAGGGCGTCCTTGATCTGGCTGGAGAGGCCCTTCTTGAAGGTGGCACTCAATGCCGCATCGTTCCAGGACAATTCTGAGGCCAAGGTGTAGAATTACACTGCGTATTTGCCTACAGAAGAATCCCTTTGGTGCAGGTTCAATAAAGAGGTCTCTGCATAGGAGGTTCGGGCTAGTTTCACACTGCGGAACTCACTGTGGAACATGTTGAGGTTGTCCATGACCGGATTGTCTCAGTCCCAGAGAGGAGTAGCCCAAGCCAGGGCTTTACCGGAGAGGAGGCTGAACAGGAAAGCCACCTTAGACCTTTTGGAAGGAAACTGGCTGGCCATCTGGGAGCACTGGGCGATGAAACTTCTGCAGGCCTTGGGGTCCCTATCGAACGTTGCCGGTATAGACAGACGTAGCTTAGGGCTAACAGACAACGCAGGAGCCGATGATGCAGAGGAAGCCATGGAAGACGGCTTCTGATGTTGGGTGGAGAGGAGCTGCTGCATCATGGCGGACAGCAAGTTAAATTGTTGTGCTTGTTGCGTAAACTGCCAAAGTGGGGGAACAAGTGTGCCCATAACCCGCAGCATGGTTAGCGGGAGTACTCGTAACAAGGTTCATACACTCTGATGCATTTTACATTTGTGCTTTCATCATAATATGTACTTTTATGTTATTATTAATATATACTGTTATTGTTATTCTGGTTATCACTTGAGATGGGCGAATTTCTCAAAAATTCGATTCGGTCACTTCGCCGAATTTCCCGACAAAATTAAATTCGGTCCGAATTACTTTGGGACGAATCACATTAAAAAACAGCTATTTCCAGGCTGCACAGAGCCTGCAGGGTGCTGTAGAACATTGTGCCATGCTTAAATATGCAGAGGGAGCTTGGTTTGGTCTTCATACAATGTTGTGTTTTAGTATGACACGCACATGACTGCCGTCGCTCTTAGAATCGCTTCACTACAAAGTTCCGTGGGCACTTAAGAGAGCAAAACTGACCAAAAAACTCAAGCGGGAATGTAGCCTGATAAAGTCATGCCAGCGAAAGCTGGAAAAAAACAAGCTGAGAGCTCAGGTGGCAACATTAGTGACAGAGTGTGGAAGTGACGGCGTCATCCACAGCAGCATGAGGTCAGACAGTGGCACAATGACATTCTGGAGGTGGCAAAAACTGGAGTAGGCCACAGAGTTGCACAATGACACAGTGTGGAGGTCACGGCAGCAGCAGCATGAGATCAGACAGTGGCACAATGACATTCTGGAGGTGGCAAAAACAGGAGTAGGCCACAGAGTGACACAATGACAGAGAGTGGAGGTGATGGAAGCAGCAGCATGAGGTCAGACAGTGGCACAATGACACAGTGTGTAGGTTACGGCAGCAGCCACAGCAGCAGCATGAGGTCACAGAGTGGCACAATGACACAGTGTGTAGGTCATGGCAGCAGCCACAGCAGCATGAGGTCAGACAGTGGCACAATGATATTCTGGAGGTGGCAAAAAACAGAAGTAGGCCACAGAGTGGCACAATGACAGAGTGTGTAGGTCCCGGCAGCAGCCACAGCAGCAGCATGAGGTCAGACAGTGGCACAATGACATTCTGGAGGTGGCAAAAACAGGAGTAGGCCACAGAGTGGCACAATGACAGAGAGTGGAGGTGACGGCGGCAGCAGCATGAGGTCAGACAGTGAAACAATTACATTCTGGAGGTGGAAAAAAACTGGAGTAGGCCACAGAGTGGCACAATGACACAATGTGGAGGTCACGGCAGCAGCAGCATGAGGTCAGACAGTGGCACAATGACATTCTGGAGGTGGCAAAAACAGGAGTAGGCCACAGAGTGGCACAATGACAGAGTGTGGAGGTCACGGCAGCAGCAGCATGAGGTCAGACAGTGGCACAATGACATTCTGGAGGTGACAAAAACTGGAGTAGGCCACAGAGTAGCACAATGACAGAGAGTGGAGGTGATGGCAGCAGCAGCATGAGGTCAGACAGTGGCACAATGACATTCTGGAGGTGGCAAAAACTGGAGAAGGCAACAGAGTGGCACAATGACAGAGTGGAGGTGATGGCGGCAGGAGCAGCAGCATGAGGTCAGAGAGTGACACAATGACACAGTGTGGATGTCACGGCACCAGCAACAGCATCGGCAGCATGAGGTCATAAAGTGGCACAATGACATAGTGTGGAGGTGGGTGGCAATACCAGTCCCTGGTAAAGATGGTTGGTGGCAGATGGAGAAACTGTCAGCAGATGTGTGGCATCAGGCGGGTGGCGGCATCAGAATAGTGGCTGAGGCAGGTAGTTTGAACCTAGACTCATTTGTCACAGTTTGGGTGAGGCGTCATGGCTGATGTAGTCTAACGCCTAAGGCATTGGTGTGTGGAAATCCTGGCCGATCCATGCCTAATTCATCTTGACAAAGGTCAGTCGTTCCACATTTCTCGTGGAGAAGCGGGTTCTCCTTGGGGTAACGATGGCCCCCACCGCACTGAACACCCGCTCTGATGCCACACTACTGGCCGGGCAGGACAGCTTCTCCACTGCAAACTCGGCAAGTTGCGGCCACACATCCAGTTTGGCTGCCCAGTAGTCCAGCGGATCTTCTAACTGGGGTGGCAGAGTGCTGTCCAAGTAGGCCACCACCTGTTGGTTCAGGGTCTGCTCCAGGTCCTGCTGCTGCTGCCTGCTGCGACTTCCCTCCTCTCTAGGCGGGTGAAGGAAGCTGCCCAGCAGTGACTCCATACTTAGGTTGCTGCTGATGGAGCTGGTACTGCTCCTACCCCCCCACCTTCACCCAGCAGCCACGGCAGTAGTACGTGAGCGCTGAGGAACCCCCCGGTCAGACCTGTCAGAGGAGGGACGATGCCGCACATAGGCAGCGGCCAACTGACTACGGAGGATTTCCCTATAGTATTTGAGTTTGTCCTCCCTCTCAATAGCTGGGAAAAAGGCTCCCATTTTGGGCCGGTAGCGAGGGTCCAATAGGGTGGAGAGCCATAAATCATCCCTCGGCCGGATGCTGACTATTCGGCTGTCACTAGTCAGGCAAATCAGCATGCTGCGGGCCCTCTGCACAAGTGACTCCGAGGGGCTCCCTGCCTCCATCTCCAATGTATACTGCCACGGTGCTTGCGGGTCATCTGCCTCGTCTTCCTCATTTCTATCTACCTCCTTCAGCTGCTCCTGCTCCTCCTCTCTTGTAACCTGGGTAGAAAATTCACTCATTTCACCAGACAATGCTTCTACTCCAATGTCCTCCTCCTCCTCTTCCAGTTCAGTCCCCACCGGACTCATGTGGCCGCGAGATGTAGTCGCCATGTCTCCATTCCCCTGCCCAGACAGATTTTTCAGCATCTGTTCCAGGACATGAAGCAGTGGAATGACGTTATTCATCCCGTAGTCCTGGCGACTGACAAATAACGTGGCCTCCTCGAATGGCCTCAACAAACGGCAGGTGTCACGCATGATCAAAAAATCGTTAATGGCCTTTCTCTGTTCATACAGTCGGTCCAACATGTGCAGGCTGGAATTCCAACGGGTGGAAACATCGCATATCAGAGTGTGTTGGGGGAGGCCGTTCTGCCGCTGAAACTCGAGGAGGGTGTTCCTGGCTTTGTAGGAATGGATGAAGTGCATGCACAGTTTCCTGGCCATTTTCAGAATCTTCTGAAGATCAGTGGAAGACTTCAGGAACCTTTTCACAACCAGATTGAACACATGCACCATGCAGGGCGCATGGACCATCCCTCCTCGGTGCAGCGCGGACACCATGTTACTCCCATTGTCCATCACCATGGTTCCGATTTGCAGTTGGCGCGGAGAAAGCCACACATCGATTTCTTGCTGCATGACGCGGAGCAGTTCCTCCCCTGTGTGACTTCGTTCTCCGAGGCAAGCCAGGTATAGAACTGCGTGACACCGCTGTGCCCTACACATGTGGTATGATGGAGCAGTACTTGTGGAGGCTGAGATGGTGGTGGTGGTGGTGGAGGAGGAGGCGGACATTGGCGCAGGAGCCGCAGTTTGACAACGTGGAGGAGAAAGCACCCAATGGGCCGTAAAGAACATGTACTGGCCCTGACCATAGTTACAGCTCCAGACTTCCGCGCTGCCGTGCACCTTGGAACAAACCGATAAGCTCAAGGACTGGCCCACTTTCTGTTCTACATATTTATGAAGTGCTGGTACTGCCTTTTTGGAAAAGAAATTACGGCTTGGAACTCTCCATCTCGGCTCGGCACAAGCCATTAGTTCTCTGAATGGTGCAGAGTCCACCATTTGGAAATGGAGGGACTGCAGTACCAACAACTTGGACAGGAGCACGGTCAGCTGCTGCACCTTAGGATGGTTGGACGCATACTGTTGTCTCTTTGCAATCGCCTCGCTGAACGACTGCTGGCGCCATGAGTTGCGTGGAGCATCTGGTCCGGGAGATGATGTCAAAGAGAAACAGCTCCCTTCTGCAGAGGTGGTGGAGCCTTGACTGGCTGCAATGGCATGTGTGCCACTGGCCGCTGCTGCGGCGGCAGGATGGACCACCACATCTGAGCCACGTTTCTCCCAGGCCATCGGATGGTGATGCTGCATGTGTTGACGCAGGGCCGTGGTGCCAACGTTAGCTCCCTGGCCACGCTTCACTTTCTGCCCACAGATTCTACATATACCTATATTCGGCTCCTCCGGTGTCTTAGCAAAGAACTGCCACACCGCCAAGTAGCTGATTTTACCGCCAACACTCCGCACTGAGTGACTACTACCGCTGCTGCCTCACTGAGCCCCTGTGGCGCTATTTTCTTGGACCAGCCAAGCGGGTTTTCTACCCTGTGGCCGCTTGGCTCCCGACCTCACACTGCTGCTACCCTGCTGACTCACGGCCACACAACCCACTTGCTGGCTGCGCCGCTGCCTGACACGCAAGCTGACGCCCTCTTCTCCTGACGATGATGAAGCCCTTGCTTCACCCGGCTCCCAAGTGCGGTCGGCTACATCATCATCTATTTGTGTTTCATCGTCACTGCTGTCCTCATCAAGGGTCTTGGTATGCAGAGGCTGACCACTCACAACATGACCTCCCATGCCACTCTCCACATCTATACTTTGCTGCCTACTGCAAGAAGCAGGGGATATTGGCCCCATTTCTTCGCTGCCAAGTAGTTGCTGACTGCCCTCCTCAAATTGTTCATCCTCGCTATATAGTGGCGCTGAGCCCAGACCACATAGTAGATCTTTGGCTGAGGGAACCGGATGGGACAGAGGCGGGTTGAGGACAGGTGAGGGTCGCTGACCCGCTCCCGGGCCATGCCAACTAAGGGTTGTGTCTGCCGATCCCACCGACTCTTGGCTGGGGTTGTCAGATGTCATCTGGGAGGAAGTGGATGACCTAGTCAACCAATCAAGAACCTTTGGGTTGCTAGTCTGCACGGCCACTAGATGACAGCGGCAGTTGTGGCCTCACCGAGTGACCCCTGCTGCGACGTCCCCTTGCTGTGCTGCGACCTGGGCCTGCCCCAGGAATGTTTGTGCCACTGCCACTCGCAGGTGAAGAGCCTGCCACCTCTCTGTCTGACATACTGTTCTAAAATGTACAGACACGGTTTGATGAAGATATCTGTATATGATAAATACACACCCTGTATTTGACTCCAATGAACCCATAAGAAGCTTGGGTAACCTTGGATATAAATTGCGCTCCACAAATGGGCAGGAAAAATTGACTTGTTATGTGCCGTTTAAAAACTCTGTGTTATTTTACTGGAATATAAAGCACAAACAGGCTTAATTAACCTTCAGATATGAATTATGCTACAGAATTTCTTCTGTGGGCGTGAAAAACAAAGTTTCTTTTACTGGTACAACTGCAGAAAAATACTTAGTTAATCCTTGAATGTTAAATGCGCAAAAGAATTGAGCAACCAAAAACTAACAGCTTTGTAGCGTGTTAAAATGGCGTGCATTTTACGGTACACAGCAAGCGAAAAACTTGTAATTAACCTTCGGTTGTGAATTACGCTACAGGAAAAATGTATTTTTTGCCGGTGAAAAAGACGGTTTCTTTTAATCACCACAGCAGCAGAACAACGCTTAATTAACCTTTGGATGTAAATTGCGCAAAAGAATTGAGCAGCCAAAAACTACCAGCTTTGTAGCGTGTTACAATGGCGTGTATTGTACGCTACACAAACAATAGAAAAATTGTAATTAACCTTCGGTTATGAATTATGCATAGAGGAAAATTTATTTTTGCGGTGAAAACGGTTTCTTTTAGTCACCACAGCAGCAGAACAACGCTTAATTAACCCATGGATGTAAATTGTGCAAAGGAATTGAGCAGCCAAAAACTACCAGCTTTGTAGCGTGTTGCAATGGCGTGTATTTTACGGTACACAGCAAGAGAAAAACTTGTAATTAACCTTCGGTTGTGAATTATACTACAGGCAAAATGTCTTTTTTGCTGGTGAAAAAGACGGTTTCTTTTAGTCACCACAGCAGCAGAACCACGCTTAATTAACCCTTGGATGTAAATTGCGCAAATGAATTGAGCAGCCAAAAACTACCAGAAGCGTGTTACAATGGCGTGTATTTTACGGTACACAAGAGAAAAACTTGTAATTAACCTTCGGTTATTAATTATGCTACAGGAAAAATTTATTTTTTGCCGGTGAAAAAGACGGTTTCTTTTAGTCACCACAGCAGCAGAACAATGCTTAATTAACCCCTGGATGTAAATTGCGCAAAAGAATTGAGCAGCCAAAAACTACCAGCTTTGTAGCGTGTTACAATGGCGTGTATTTTACGCTACACAACAAGAGAAAAATTGTAATTAACCCTTCGGTATGAATTATGCTACAGGAAAAATGTATTTTGTGCCGGTGAAAAAGACGGTTTCTTTTAGTCACCACAGCAGCAGAACAACACTTAATTAACCCCTGGATGTAAATTGCGCAAAATAATTGAGAAGCCAAAAATGAAGTGGTATTTGTATTGTAAAAACGCTGTTTCTTTAAATGAATACAACAGGAACAGGCTTAGACAACCCGTTATTATTCAATGTGCTGTGAGCAGATAGCATTAAAATGTATATGCAGCTGCACTGGACGCACACTGGACTTCAGATCCAATACCCCACAAAATCAGAAATAGAACGTTAAGAGAAGCAGTCTCTGAGACAAGCTGTGACACCCCCCAAAAATCGCTGATATAAAAATTTGTTTCTTTAGTAAGAGATATCATTGCAGCCGTGGCAGCACTTCCCTAATCAGTACAGTGAGAGCGGTATGAGCTCCCAGCGTCGCGCCGCCGGACTTATATAGTGCGGTGACGTCACAGAATCCGCCAGTCTCTGATTGGCTTCATCTCTGCACATGTCATGCAGGCTATGCCTCTCTTCCTCCCAAGAGTTCTTTGCCCATGTAGCGCCATGTGCTCGCAGCCATTTTATTAATCAAAAGCACAATTCGTTCACGCGAAGTACCCCAAAGTTCGACTTCATTCCGAACCGAAATTTTCCGGGAATTCTAAACGAATTCCACTCCTTTAGAATCAATTCGCCCATCTCTAGTTATCACTATTAATACTTAATATTTTCCTACAATACAAATAATTGTTGTTTATCTTTATTTAGAAAAATTATCATCAATATTTTGCTCTCTTGTTTCCATTATGGAATCAACATCAGTATAAAACCTTAATGCTGTAAAAGCTTTGAAATTTACCTCCATATGTAGAGATTAGCGAATTGTTTCTAACAAAGTGGAATTCGTTTAGAATTTCAGGACAACCGGTTCGGAACGAAGTCGACTTTGGGGTACTTCGGGTGAACGAAGTGTGCTTTTGATTGATAAAATGGCTGCGAGCACAATGCGCTACATGGGGCAAAGCACTCTGGGAGGAAGAAGGGCATAGCCTGCATGACATGTGCAGAGATGAAGCCAATCAGAGACCGGCGGGATTCTGTGACGTCAACGCACTATCTAAGTCCGGGGCGCGTCGCCGGGAGCTCACACTCCTCTCACGGTGCTCAGCCGGGAAGGTGCTGCCGCGGCTGATAGCTCTTACTGAAGAATTGATGTTGATATAGCGATATCTGTGGGGTGTCTCAGCTTGTCTCAGAGACTGTTCTCTTAATGTTCTATTTCTAATTTTTTGGGGTATTGGATCTGAAATCCAGTGTGCGTCCACTGCAGCTGCATAAACATTCAATATCCAAGTGGGATCTAAGCCAGTTCCTGTCTTATTCATTTAAAGAAACAGCGTTTTTACAATACAAATACCACTTCATTTTTGGCTGCTCAATTCTATTGCGCAATTTACATCCAGGGGTTAATTAAGCGTTGTTTTGCTGGTGTGCTGACCCCAAGAAACCGTCTTTTTCAACGCCAAAATATATAAATTTTTCCTGTAGCCTAATTCACAAGCAAAAGTTAATTACAACTGTATCTCTTGTTGTGTGGCGTAGAAAACACGCAATTGTAACACGCTACAAAGCTACTATTTTGTGGGGCTCAATTCTTTGGCGCAATTTACATCCAGGGGTTAATTAAGCGTTGTTTTGCTGGTGTGCTGACCCCAAAAACCAAAAAGAGGAACTAACGGCCTTAAAACATAACTTTTAATAATAATGATAAAATATACACATTAGTGCAAAAAGCCAAAAAAGAATAAGCACACTCTAAAAAAGGCACACATGTGGGACAAGGACTAAAGAATCCCTATAGAGCCCATAGAAGGGCAACTATAACACCCTTACCTATATACAAAACAGGAAAATCGCCCCAATAAGGGCGGTCCTGACAGGAGCCTGACCCTGCAAACTCTGACCCTAAAGAACACCTATAGGTCCCATCCCAAGAGACCCATAGATTCTATCCCAACATGTTTCGATCCTCCTACATAGATCGTTCAGGGGATGAGAGGACAGGACCAACAGGTACAAAGAAACGATACAATTTAAATTAAAGAGGAAAGCCGAATATACAAAAGGTTGCCTCCAATAAACTGCCCAAAGGGTTATACTACGCAACCTCCATTTTGTTTAAAACAGAGAAGGGCCATTTTGGGCAGCAAAAAATTTGGGTTCAGGCATTTTAAAAGGGTTTAAGTAAAGGGAAGGGAGCCTTAAACGGGAGCCAAAAGGCACAAAAAGCAAGTCAGCAAATAATACGCGAATATGTAAAAATGCAAAACGGGGCCTCCCCAAAAAGCCCCCTTAAAAAAAGTCCTGCAGAAGGGGAGTAAGTGGGAAACAAATGTTTTCCCGCACCCGGGTAGGGGTTTGCCCCCAGCAGGGGGCCTTTTTATTTAGAGCCCGCCGAGGGAGCGCGTTTGGTGCACAAAAGAGGCGCCGCGATCCCCCCCTGAATGACGTCAGGCACGGCGATCCGGGGAGGGGGTTGCGCCCCCCGGCAACGGCGGCGCATGGCATAGGGACCAAAACAGGCAAAAAATTAGCCAGATGGGGGACCTACATAGCTCATAAAAGGGCGCTGTTGTAGATGAAAACACGGGCGGACAAGGGGGAATACAAAACCCGGTTTTAAATGGCGGGCAGAAGGAAACGGGATTTATTTTATAGGAGCAAAAAAACTCAGAAAAAAAAAAAACACAGCCCAAACCAATCAAAAAATACGCAAAATGGGAAGAATGAAAAAGTAAAAAAAAAAAGAAAAACAATAAGAAATTTAAAACATTAACAAAATATAATAAAAAAAATTTAGAAAAAAACATAAACTGATTAAACCCAAAGGGAAAAGGAAAGATGAAAGAGAATGAACAAAAGACTGAAGTCAGAGTGGTCATAAATAGCAGCTAAAGTAAAGATGGTCTTTTTAGCCCATTGGGAAGCAACAGTTTTTCAGCTTTTTAGACCCAAAAAAGGATTCTCTTGAAGAAAAATTTGGGCCCCAATTCCCGTGTTTTAATAGATGGTTAAAACGGGGGTTCAATACCAGACCAGCGAGATTTTTTTGGATCACCATTATGTGCGGGAAAGAACATGGCGGGGCTACAGGGGTATCTCTGCATGGCGGATTCACCCAAATTTCCACCTATTCTGCGGGGGAAGCTGTCTTGCATCTTACCTAAAATTTTGGGAAAAAAAATTTTTGCACTTGATCTGATAATGACATGTGTCGTTTTACAATAAATAAAAAAATTGATAGCAAAATTTTCTCTTTTTTTCCCTTTTGTCAGCAAAAGTGACAGTTTGGAGCCATGAAAGAGAAAGAAAGAGAAATTTACCACAGCGAAAAGCCCCTTTTTGGGTTTCTTTTCCAGCCGGTCTCCTTTTTGGGAGCAAAATAGTGGCTTTGTAAAAAAATGTCCCAAAGGATTTTTCCCCCTTTGGTATTTTCACGGGGGGGATTCCCCCCACAGGGATTTTAACCCAGGATCCAAAAGCAGAAAAAAGCCAGTGGGGGTTCAGTGACTTGGGGGACCCCCAAAAAGCCGCATCATCAAAGGTGCCAATTAGGGTTTTAGTAAAATTCCGGGCCCATCCGCTTTCAGTGTCCTTTTTTTTAATCCAAATTTTCCCCCGATTAGATAAAATTGAAATGTGGAACCTTTTTTTAAAGGGGTGAAATGGGGGTACCCTTTCTTTTGGAAATTCTCTGTCTCATTAATGTTTGTTTCCCCTCTTGAACCCAAAACCACACTCGGGAGAAATTTGCGTTCAACGAAAATATTTCCCCGGGGTACCCCTTTTCCCTAAGGGGGAAGGGGGTGATGGTTTTCCCCACCTTTAAGCGGGGAAAATTAGTACCCTTGGGGGTTTTTAACGGTATACAGTGGTGCCCAATTCACCTGTCACCTTTCTAAAAATCCTCAAAATCTAGAAAGGGTCTGTCATTTTAAAAATCAAAAGTAAATCTGAGATTAAATTTTGGGTTTAAATTCAGATTTTGTCCCAAGGAGGAAAATTCTTCTTTTGTGCCGTTCCATAAAAATAAGGAGGGGCCCCCTCGATATACCCTGACCCCCAAAAAACCAATCTTCTCAGAAAATTTGGGGGGGGGATGGCCCCCAAATACGGTGGGGGCCTCGAAACCACCCAAAGATTAGATTGGCATAAGCAGGGGCACAAGCATGGCCCATGGCTTTTCCCCTTTGCTCCCTGGGGGAAAAACCCCCCCGTCAAACAAAAAATAGTTTTTGGTTAAACGAACTCAAGTAATTCGACTACAAAGGCTTTAACCCATTTTGGGCACGGTTTTTCCCCCCCTGGTGGAAAGGAAGCCTCTTAAAAGCATCAAGCCCCAAAACATGGGGGAAAAGACGTGTATAAAGACTCCACTTTAATACTTGCAAGAAACCGCATCAGTATCGATGGAGAGGGCCATCGATGCGTCCGAAGAAGATCTGTAGTATCCTTAATAAAGGAAGGCAAAGTTTTTTCCAAAAAAGGGAACAAGAATATGAAACTATATTTGGTACTCCCAAATTTGGCACAGTGCATCATTGCCTGAGACTAAGGGCAGCCCTTGAGGGGACTTGTCCCCCGTGCACTTTTTGGCCCAAAACATAAAAAGTTTCCACCCTAGGAAAAACCCGGGAATAGAGAAAAATCCCAAATTTCGACCAATTTTATCAAAAACTTTTGCCTTGGTTTTTGAAAAGAGATTTCCAATTCAAGCTGAAAAGAATCAGTAGGATCAAAAATTAACTTTGGGATAGCAAGAAATGGGCAGTAACAATGAGAGCACATCCTTTCGGGTTTTGACCAGAATTCAAAATGACAATGTTTCCCCCTTTGTCCGAGGGGTTTTTCACAAGATCCTGTTTTCTTTTTAAGTTTTTTTAAGGGCCAATAATTTTTGATCAGGGGAAAATTTGATGTCCCCTTTTGGGTTAACGGTTGATAAGTCTTTTAGTACAAGATCCAAAAAAAACATAATACAAATATGTTTACTAATTGGTGGCATTCCGTACTCTTGGCCCTTTTGTTCAGTGGGAAAGGGGGCCCTTTCCTAGGTCTTTTGGGACTCAGACAGACCAAACAAAAATTTTACAAACTTCAAGCATGTTGAAAGGGGTTCCAAGGTTTGCACTTTCCCATTTTTGTTTTAATGGAAAAATGTTCTTTCCCGCGTTTAATTTTCCCCGCGAATAAATGCAAACCTTAACCCCAAATAAAGGAGCTAAACCTAGTGGGGGGACAAAGGAAAGGGCCTCTAGTAAGGGAAAATCGCCCTTTCATTTAAAGGGCAGAAATTTCACCCGAAAAAATTTTTAATTTCCCGTTAGTATTATCACTGATAGAAACCTTGGGAAACCCCTTTAGACATGCTTTAAGATGTAAAAATTTTTTTTTGGTCTGTTTTGGGGGTCCCCCCAAAATGACCCAGGGAAGGGGCCCCCTTTACTGAACTTAAGGCCAAGAGTACTAGAATGCCAACCCAAATTTGTGAAACAAAACGTGGGATTGATGTCCCTTTTTGGGGTCTTGTACTCAAAGACTTATCAACCCTTAGACCCCAAAAGGGACATTAATGTTTCCCAGATCTGAATTAGTGGGGCCCCTTTAAAAACTTAAAAAGAGAAGGATTTTGTGTGTGAAACCCTTTGGACAAAAAAGGGGCAACTTTGGGGCCATCTTGAATTCTGGGCCCTTCGCCCGGGTGTGTCTCTCATTTTTATCTGACACTTCCTTTTCTATGCCAAGTTAAATTTGATCCTATGATTCTTTTCACTTGGAAATTTAGAAATCCTTTCAAAGCCAAGGCAAAAGATTTTATAGATGGTCAGGGGAAATTTTTGTTTCCCCTATCCCAGGTTTTTTTAGGGGGGCCCAAAATTTTTTTGCTTTGCCTAAAGTGCACAAGGGGACAAGTCCCCCCAAGGGGGGCCCCCCCTAATCTTTGGCAAATGATGCACGGGGCCGAAACGGCAGGGAACCTATAAGACAAAAATTGCTCCCTTTGTGGAAACTTTGCCCCTTTTTTATTAAGGGTACTTCAAAATCTTCTTTGACCCCATCGATGGTCTCTCCATCGTTTCTGGTTTCGGCCTTGCAAGTATTGATGTGGGGTCCCTTTTTACCGTCCCATTCCCATGAATTTTTTGGGGTTTATGCTGTAAGAGGGTTCCTTTCCCAGGGGGCACAGTTTCAAACTGCAAAAAATGCCTTGTAGTCGAATTACTTTTTGGTTTTGTTTTTAAACCCAAAAAAAATTTTTTGTTTGACGGGGGGGTTTTTCCCCCAGCAGCAGGGCACTGCCATGGCAGTGCCCTTTTGCCCCGCTTATGCCAATCTATTTTCTTGGGGGTGGGGGGCCTCCACCCTATTTGGGGGCCATCCCCCACCATTCCCCTGAAGAAGATTTGGGTTTTTGGGCCCAAATTTTCGGGCGCATCCCTTTTTATATGGAAACGGCACAAAGAAAAATTTTCCTCCATGGGACAACCTTTTAAAAAAAACCCAAAATTCAATCTTCAATTTACTTTTTAGTTTGAACCCCCACAGAAACTCCTTTCTAGACTGGGGGGGGATTTTTAGAAAGGGGACAGGCGAATTGGGTACCAAATTAACCCCCAAACCTACACACTAATTTCCCTTTTTTACGGGGGGGAAACCATCACCCCTTCCCTCCCTTTGGAAAGGGATTTCCTCGGGGACAGTACTGCGCTTGAACGCAACTGCTTTCCCATGTTGACTTTTTAAAAGGGAACGCCTTAAAAGACAGAGATTTTAAAGAAAGGGTACCCGATTTCCCCCCTAGAAAAGGCCCCACCACATGCGATTTCATCTAATCGGGCAGATTTGCTTAATAAAAAAAAACTCTGATGCGATAGTCAGGGTTTTACCATACGGCCCAATTGGCCAAAAATTTATGATGCGGCATTTGGCCCTTCGCAAATCATTGAAAACGCCATTGGGAAAAACCTACCTATGGATCCTGAATTGAAAGACAGTGGGTAAAAAACCCCTCTGTGACCCTACAACGGGGAAAAAACTTTGGGGCCCTTTTTGGGACAAAGCCATTATTTTCCCAAGAAGGGGACCGGGTGCAGAGACCAAAAGGGGCTTTTTGTTTTGGGACAGTTCTTTTCTGCTCTTTCAAAGGCCCCCATCTTCCACTTTTTCTGACAAGAAAATAAAAAATTTTGCAAAAAAAACATTTATTGATTGCAAGACGCACATTCATCTATCAGATCAAGTGCAAATGGGGGTCCCCCAATATTAAAGGCCCGACTCAAAACATTTTTCCCCCCAAATAGGAGAACATTTTGGGGGACAACCCCCATGCTAGAATACCCCCGTACCGCCATGTTCTCTCAGCACACAATGGTACAAAAAGTCAACGTTTTTTTTGGGATTGACCGCGTTCAACCATCCAATTTGACGCCAATTTTTTATCAACTTTTTACTCCCGAGGGGAATCCCCTTTTTGGGTCTAACGCGAAAACCCGTAGCCCTAATGGACTTTAATTTACCATCTTTTACTTTAGCTATTTTTTACCATTTTGGGTTTATTTTACTTAATCTTTTTTTCTCCTTGGTCCCCTAATTTGTTTATTTTCCCAACCCACCCCTTTTTTTTATTCTTCATGTTCATCATTTTCTTTTCCCTTTTTACCTTTATTTTTTCATCTTTTTTATCTTACCCCATTTTGATTGGGTTTGTGTTTTTTTCTTTAAAATTTTTTTTCATCTCCTTTTTTCTCTCTCCTATTTTAGAAATCTTATAATTTTCCTCCTGCCAAAATACCCTTCTTATAAAACCCCCCCGGCCCGCCTGTGGGTTTCATCTAAAACAGCCATCTTTTGAGCTGTGTAGGCCCAACTGGGTATTTTTACCTGCGGTTCCCCCACTGCGCATCGCCGCCGTTTCCAGGGGGGCATCTTTTCCCCGGGTCCAGGGGTCGGCTGACGTTTTACTCAGGCGATCGCGCAATTTCTTATGTGCAAACCCCCGCGCGTCCCCTCGGGGGTCTCCCCCTACCTGGCCACTGCTGGGCACCCTAAAAGGGTGCGGGACACATTTGTTTCCTGCATTACTTTCCTCTGCAGGATTCTTTTTAGAGGCTTTCGGTGAGTGCATTTTTGCATTTTTGCATCTTTGTATGTATGCTGCATTACTCTATGCACGACTTGCTTGTGTACCTTTTGGCTCCCTATTTAAGGCTCTTTATTTACTTATCTTTTCAGATGCCTGAACCCTATCTTGTGCTGCCTAAACTCGCATTCTCTTTGTAATCATATGGAGGTTGCGTGAGTATATCATTTGGGCAGTTCACTGTGAGGCAACCTTTTTGTGTATTCAGCTACTCCTGTATATCTGTTTCTGTGTACTTATTGGTCCCTGCTCCTTATCATCCCCTGATGCGATCTATGTAGGAGGATCGAAACATGTTGGGATAGAATCTGTGGGTCTCGTGTGATGGGACCTATAGGTGTTCTTTAGGGTCAGTGTTTGCAGGGTCAGGCTCCTGTCAGGACCGCCCTTATTGGGGCGATTTTCCTGTTTTGTATATAGGTAAGGGTGTAATAGTTGCCCTTCTATTGGGCTCTATAGGGATTTTCTAGTCCTTGTCCCATATGTGTGCCTATTTTTGAGTGTGCTTATTCTTTTGGTTTTCTGCACTAATGTGTATATCTTACAAATATTTATTCAAAGTTATGTTTTAATGCCGTTAGTTCCTCCTTTTGGTGTTCAGCTATAAAGAGATAAACCCAACAGGAGGGAGAGTCAGGCAGATGCAGCAGTAATGGAAAGGAAAAAGGGCATAGTAAGATGGGTAGGCAGAGGGGAACCTGTAAGAGGATGTTCACATGGCTTATCTGCAGCGCCTACTATGGGGCATAATTGTGCTGCAATGTGTCCGAAGTACACCCTGCAAATAGGGTAAAAGGTTATTCCTCAGCTCATACTGTGCGCCTGTCAAAAGAAGTGACATTGTGAATAAAAACTGAATGCAATGATTTGGAGGTGCAAACATCTAATATTATATTCAGAATAGAATACAAATCACAGATCAAAAGTTTAAACTGAGAGAATGTATCATTTTAAGTAAAAAATTTCTTGTTTCAAAATTTCATGGCGTCAACAAATCCCCAAAAAGTAGGGACCATGCTGTTTTTACCACTGTGTGGCATCCCCCCTTCTTCTTACAACAGTCAACAGACGTCTGGGGACAGAGGAGACCAGTTTCTCAAGTTTAGAAATAGGAATGCTCTCCCATTCATGTCTAATACAGGCCTCTAACTGTTCAATCATCTTGGGCCTTCTTTGTCGCACCTTCCTCTTTATGATGCGCCAAATGTTCTCTATAGGTGAAAGATCTGGACTGCAGGCGGCCATTTCAGTACCCGGATCCTTCTCCTACTTAGCCATGATGTTGTGATTGCTGCAGAATGTGGTCTGGCATTATCTTGTTGAAAAATGCAGTGTCTTCCCTAATAGAGATGACGTCTAGATGGGAGCATATGTTGTTCTAGAACCTGAACAAAGCTCTCTGCATTAATGGTGCCTTTCCAGACATGCAAGCTGCCCATACCACAAGCACTATTTGCAACACCATACCATCAGTGATGCAGGGTTCTGAACAGAGCGTTGATAACAACTTGGGTTGTCCTTGTCCTCTCTGGTCCGGATGACATGGCGTCCCACTGTTCCATAAAGAACTTCAAATCGTGACTCGTCTGACCACAGAACAGTTTTCCATTTAGCCACACTCCATTTTAAATGACCCCTGGCCCAGTGCAAACGGCTGAGCTTGTGGAGCTTGCTTAGAAATGGCTTCCTCTTTGCACTGTAGAGTTTCAGCTGGCAACGGCGGATGGCACGGTGGATTGTGGTCACTGACAATGCTTTCTGGAAGGTTTCCTGAGCCCATTCAGTTATTTCCTTGACAGTGACATTCCTGTTTGAGGTGCAGTGACGTTTAAGGGCCCGGAGATCACGAGCATCCAGTAGAATTTTACGGCCTTGACCCTTACGCACAGCGATTGTTCCAGATTCTCTGAATCTTTTGATGATGTGATGTAAGGTTGATGATGATAACTTTAAAGTCTTTGCTATTTTACTCTGGGTAACACCATCCTGCTATTGCTGCACTATCTTTCTGCGCAACAATGGTGGAACTGGTGATCCTCTTACCATCTAGAACGGGGCCGGACATGGGGGCGCAGCCCTGGAGGGAGGCCCCACATGACCTGGCGCGCCGACTCGTGCAGGTGTATGGGGAGGCAGGACGAGGTGGGCGCGGCACGCTGTGTGCGACGCGCGGTACGTGGCTTGTGACGTGCGGCCCGCGGGGCGCGTCGCGCGTGTTTGAAGGGGCGGAGCTATATATAACCGCCGCCCCGCGCCGCGCGGTCACCACTCAGTCAGAGGCAGTGTAAAAGTGTGGAGCCTCTGCTGTGCGGCGCGCGAGAGTGTATAATGGCGGCGGTTGATCGACTGCTGGAGCAGCTCAGGAGAGCTGCTGGCGAACGTGGGCAGGACTGGCTACAGCAGCAGGTGCAAGGGGCATTGGGGGATGGGTCACTGGCCTTACCCCCCACCTCACCTGGGGTCGCTACGGGGTCCGCTGGCCACCCGAGGCGCCGCACTAGGCCACCTGCTAGATTGAGCCCTGAGATGACCCCTAGGGCCCGCATGCGCCGTCGGAGCCCCTCTCGGGACCCTTCAGGGCGAGCGGAGCGGGCTGCGGCCCGCGCACGCCCTGCTCGGCCTGGAAGGAATCTTAGGAGGCGGGCGGGTCCTGCGGAGCATGGCGGCAGCCGCCGCGGCCTTGTGGGGGCTGCTGCCGGGGCTCCTGTCGGCGGTGAGGCGCGGGAGACGGTGAGCGGTTCCGGTGAGGTTCCGGTCCGGCCGCTCACCAGGCAACGGAGGTCGAGCGGACGGTCAGTGGCTTCAGCGGGGACCGCCCCAGCGGTTGGCGGCGCGGATGTCGGTCCGGCGCCAGGTTCAGCAGGAAGGTTGGAACTCGGTTCCAGGTCAGCGGAGAGTGCATCTGGGATATCGTCGTCGCGGATGCAATCAACGGTCCGTTTGGTTCGGGACCAGGCGCAGGCGGAGGCCGGTGAGAGTGAGATCGTCGAGGAGTGGCAGACGACGGGACAGCCGCTTCAGGGATCGGTCGGCACGGCTGGCGGGTTCACAGCACCCGCGCAGCCCGGTGAGTCTTATTCCATGTCTGTTTGTCGCCGCCGGTGGGAGGAGGTCAGGGTTCAGGCCTGGGGCAAAGCCCCTTCAGGTCGGTCTCGGTTCCGGCTTGGCAGGATTTGGCGGGTAGTATTAGGGATTTTATGGCCCGGTTTCCAGGGCCTACGGGGGGTTTGGAGCAAGTATCGCCGGTCTCGGCTTGGGGTTCGGTGGCGTCGGGTAATGTGTTTCCCCCCTCAGTGGTGGGAAGGGGGGTCGGTTCCAGTGTTGGGACAAGCTCGGGAGTCACGGTGTCCGTTCAGACTGATTTAGACAAGGTGGATAGCGTGCGACTGGACGACAAGGCAAGGGGAGAAGTATACGTTTGCTTTGAAGGCCCTCTGGGGGCGCATTTAAAGAAGGAAGTGAGAGAAAAGATATGGAAAGACGAATACGTCAAAATATTTTCTCTCCTTCCGTTGGAGAAGATCATTTTGGATAAGAGTAAAAGATATGAGGGGAAAAAGGCAGATGAGGAGAAGAAGAGATGGCGTCTGATACCGCAGACGTTTCAGAATTGGTTACAGGCATTCGCGATATTAGCGAGTGTGAGAGGGGAAAAGGCACCTCAAAATTTGTTTCAGGATATTTTGCTATATGGATGCCATTGGGGAGGCGTATAGGGTGTATGGGGGCTAGGCTTGGCTCCGATACAATGAGCAGTTCCGGCAGCGGAAGGCAGTCCGCCCTTCCATACGCTGGGACCACAAAGATATTGGGCTTTGGTTAAAGGTGATGGCTCCGACCAGGTAGGGCATTCCTTTCGGGAGGGGCCCGGGGTTCCGGGCACTACGGGGGCCCGGCTCGGGCGGTGGGGGCAACCAGAAGCGGGAGTAAGACTGGAGTCTGTTGCAGTTCAACTACAACCTGTGCAGATTCGGGGGTAGTTGTCGGTTTAAACACATCTGTTCGATTTGTAGCGCAACCTCTCATGGGGCATCCAGATGCTTCCGGAAGGGGAAGGGGAGGGGCTCAGGCGCTGCGCATGGGGGAGACGCCGGTGAGGGTGGCCGCGATTGCCCCATACCTAAGTAGGTACCCCGATCAGCAGGCAGCGTTGTTGTTGCGGGAGGGCTTCACAGTGGGTTTCAGGATTCCGCCCCCAGCATACGAGGTGCCCTTCACCCTGAAGAATTTGAGGTCTGCATTGTTGTATCCGGACGTGGTTTCAGAGAAGCTGGCGAAGGAAGTTAGGTTGGGTAGGATGGCAGGCCCATTTGCGGAGTTGCCATGTGTGGGCCTTATCGTTTCCCCGTTGGGAGTGGTTCCAAAGAAGGAACCTAATAAATTTCGGTTAATTCACCACTTGTCTTTCCCTAAAGGTCATTCGGTTAACGATGGGATAGATCCGGTTCCTTTGACATGGCGGTTCACTGGGTTCGGCGGTATGGGAAGGGTGCGTTGATGGCGAAGACCGATATAGAATCGGCGTTCAGGTTGTTGCCGGTGAAATGCGGACAGGTGTGCGGTTGTTGGGCTGTTTTGGGAAGGGGCGTTTTTTTGGGGACAGGTTTTTGCCAAGGGGTTTGTGCCATTTCTTGTTCGTACTTTGAAGCTTTTAGCACTTTTTTGGAGTGGGTGGTGAGGGATGTGTCTGGGGTTTCTTCTATCATCCACTACTTGGATGAATTTCTGTGTGTTGGCCCAGTGGACTCTGGGGTTTGCGGGTCGCTGTTGGCCAATATGCAGTGGGTTGCGGATCATTTTGGAGTCCCGCTGGCCCCAGACAAGACAGAGGGTCCCTCCACCACCCTGAATTTTTTGGGGATTCAGATTGACTCAGTGGCGATGGAATGTCGGTTACCGGAAGAAAAGCTAGCGGCTTTAAAGGGGGAGGTTAGAAAAGCTTTGGCGGTGAAGAAACTTACCTTGAGGGAGCTGCAATCCTTATTGGGCAAATTGAACTTTGCTTGTCGAATTATTCCGATGGGCAGGGTCTTTTGTCGACGTTTGGCGGCGGCTACTGCAGGGGTGCGAGCACCGCAGCATTTTGTTAGAGTGAAGGCGGAAATGAAGGAGGACCTGAGAGTGTGGCAGTCCTTTTTGTGGCAATACAATGGTCGGTCCATTATGTTGGAGGCGGTAGTGAGTAACTTGGATATCGACGTCTTTACGGATGCGCGGGTAGTGTAGGTATGGAGCATTCTGTCAGGGGGAATGGAGCGCGGGTAGCTGGCCGGATAGTTGGGTGGAGTCGGGTTTGGTTAGGAATTTGGCGCTTTTGGAGCTGTTCCCCATAGTTTTGGCGGTGGAGATTTGGGGGGTGAAACTGCGTAATAAGAAGGTCAGGTTCCATTGTGATAATTTGGGGGTGGTGCAGGCCATTAACTCCCAGTCAGCTTCTTCTCCACCAGTGGTTGAATTGCTGCGGCGGCTTGTACTGTGCTGTTTGGGTTTGAATTTGTGGGTGGTTGCTGTCCACGTGCCGGGGGTGCAGAACGATCTGGCTGACGCTCTGTCTCGTTCACAGTGGCAGCGGTTTCGGAGCCTGGCCCCGGATGCATCAGCGATCGGCGTGGAATGCCCCAAGGAGTTGTGGAGCGTGGTTACAATACCGCGGACCAGTTGTTCAGGTCGTCATTAACGCGAGGGACTTGGGAATCGTATTCAGCTTCTTGGCAATTGTGGGAGCGCTGGTTGGAAGGTTTGGGGCCGATATCTTCCGAGGAAGAGAGGGCGTCTGCCCTTTTTTGCTTCATAGGTCATGCGGCTAACGAGGGTTGGTCAGTAGCGAGAGTGTCAAGGTTGATTTTGGGCCTGGCCTTTGGCTTCAAGTCTCGTGGGATGTGTGACGTTACGAAGTCATTTTGGGTCGCGCAGGCGTTGAAAGGTTTGAGGAGGGGGCGCAGTTCGGTGGACGGTCGACGGCCAGTGGTATTTCAGCTGCTGGAGCGTCTGGGGCGTAGCCTGGGGGAAGTGTGTTCCTCGGATTTTGAAGGCAGACTCTTCCGGCTGGCCTTTTCCCTAGCTTTTTTTGGCGCACTGCGGATAGGGGACTTAGTCTCTCATAGTAAACGGGTGGCTGGGGGGCTGCGAAGTGGGGATGTTCAGCTGTTTGTTGAGGGCGTTGAGATGTGGGTTCGAAAGTCCAAGACGGATCAGAGGGGAGCGGGAAAACGAGTGTGGTTGGGACGAGTAGAAGGGGCTCTGATGTGCCCGGTGCGGTGTCTGGAAGCGTATAGGGCCCGTTGTCAGCTGGGCCTTTATTGGCGCATGAGGATGGTACGTTTTGTCTCGTTTCCAATTTAATGCGGTCTTCAAACATTGTTTGGCGGAGGTGGGTTTGAACCCTTCTCAATTCGCTCCGCATTCGTTTCGTATAGGGGCGGCGACTGAAGCAGCTAGCAGAGGGTTGGACGCGGCGGTGGTGCGGAGGATAGGCAGGTGGGAGTCAGATCGCTTCCGGCTTCACATCAGGCCGCATTTGGCTCAGGACCTGCTAGTGTGACGTGGCCTCACCTAGTTATGAATTTAAGGGGGGGGGGGGGGTGTTGGCCGTGTGCTGTTGCATGTCTGTTTTCTGTTTATTTTTGCATTTTTGCTTCTTTTCTAGGTGGGTCCCACCGGCTGGTATGGATCTTTGGCCACTCGTTTGTGCATTGGGGAGCACAGCGTGCGGCTCTACGGGAGAGTGGTCTCCAGCTAGGAGTCCCGAGGGAGGTTGCGACTATCCGATGGATTGGTAGGCGGGGCATGATATGGAACCAGGTTCTGCCGGCGTTTCAGGAGTTTGCTCAGTGGGATCGACCTCCGGACGTGGTGGTGTTCCATGTCGGCGGGAACGACTTGGGTAATCACCAATTAGAGAGTTGATTAGGGACATTAGGTACGATCTTTTGCGGTTGTAGAGGCTATATCCGGGTTTGGTTACAGTATGGTCAGAAATGGTCTCGCGGCGGGCTTGGCGTCGCGCGGACTCGGTGGTGGGGGTTAATCGGGCCAGGGTTAAGGTGAATCGTACGGTTGCGCGCTTCGTGGCTGGTGACGTGCGGCGCGCGGGGCGCGTCGCGCGTGTTTAAAGGGGCGGAGCTATATATAACCGCCGCCCCGCGCCGCGCGGTCACCACCAGTCAGAGGCAGTGTAAACGTCCCACCCTCCCTCCCTTAGATGGTGGGTGTCAGGGGAGTGTTGCTGGGGTTTGAGTTGTCCGGTACCGGAGGCATGGTCGATGGGTGCTTTGTGGGTACTCGGGTCGCAGTGGCTGGCGGGGTGGGGGTCCTTGGAGTCAGTGGAAATTGATGGGGGAGTCAGGTTTCGGCTTGCCTCCTAATTGGAATTGACCGGTCTGGCGAAGGTTTGGGCTCCGCAGGGCAGGGTCCTTGAGCAAAGGTGAACAGTGGTGAGCCACCTGAGGTGGTTTTTGGTGCCCTTGGGCTTGGTGTGACGGCTGAGGGTAAGGTACTGGAGGTGTGGAAAATGGTCGCCAGGCTTGGTCTCGGGGGTTGGTAACTCCAAGGACCTCAGCCCCGAGTGGTTAACTGGAAAGGTCTTTAAAGTTGGTTGTGAGAGGTCGAATGGGTATAGGGGAACTGTACTCATTTGTTTTGATTACTTGTGTGTTAATGTTTTTGTTAATAAAATGGCTGCTGTGGCCAATACATCCAAACTAAGTCTCTGAGTCTTTATTGTAGGTGGGATGTGGGGCAGGTGTGTTGGTCTCAGCAGAAATAGGCGCTGCACAGGGTCATGGCTTCAGAGAGACACTAACAATCTGAGTAGCTCTTTTTACACCCAATCATGTTGTCAATTCACCTAATTAGTGTTACTTTGTCTTCCAGCTGTTCTTTATATGCTCAACGTCATTTTTCCAGCCACTTATTGCTACTTGTCCCAACTTTTTTGGCATTTGTAGACACTGTGAAATTTGGAATCAACATATTTTTACTTTCAAATGTTACATTTACTCAGATTAAACTTTTGATCTGTCATCTATGTTCTATTCTGGATATAATATTAGATGTTGGCACCTCCACATCATTGCATTCAGTTTTTATTCACAATTTGTTTAGTGTCCCAACTTTTTTGGAATTGAGGTTGTATATTAAAACCCTATAGAATGTAATAAACTAAATGCAGCCATAAGAAAACATGCAGCACAGTTCCGGCAAGGTGACCTGCACATAGTAGTTTACAGGCAATCAATAGTTTTTGCTATCTAGAGCAAAATGTTTAGCGACAAAAGAATCTGTATTCTATAGTTATACTGCCAGTTCTGAATGCCACCTAATATAAGTAGTGTTTTTATGCAATGTATGTAAAAAATTAGATCATATTAAATTATTTTATCTAGTTTTTATTTTATTTTTCGCAGACTTTTTGGATTTTGTTACTTTTTTTTAATCCCATTGAGGGATAACGGTTTTAAGACTTTAGTAGGTTGTTGTTTAAGGGTTGCAATTATACAGGGTGATAATCGCAATGGGTATGGGAAATATTCAGTCTGCCCCTTAGATACTTGATAGAATGGAAATCACTGTTTATTCTAATGAAGAGATTATACTAATTACAGTGTTAATTTTCTTTAACTTGTTTATCTGTTAACGTAGAAACTGTCCAACTATATTTAAAGTCTTAAAAGAGACAGCTTCCCCCACCGCTTCCTCCATTATCAGGTGTAATAGTAAATATGAGGCAGACTCGGATAAGACACACAGACAATGTAGTGTCAGGAATGACAGGAATCCTCCGGCTATTTCATCTGCGTCTGTTGCTCTGTCTCCCTATACTCTGTGGACTATCAGCTGACAATATACACAAGTGAATTGAATTATTTGTAAATGGTTGATTGCTAGTCCGCTATAAAACTTTATTTCACTTGTTGGCTGTTGCTGTGTATACTGGGAGCTGAGAGATTGTGTTTTGTGAGCCTTTTGCATTCAGTCCTGTTTTGGTTAGTTATGTTACATGGTTTTCTGGAGATCGATCCCAGTTCAGGAATTTTTCAGAAAACTGTAAATTGTATTTCTCTTTGAGTCACGGGTCCTCAGTTTCAGAGACTCAGCGGTTATAATAATAATCAAGACTCTTTTGCAGGGCGATCACCAGCCTTGGGCATTTACGAGGACATGTATGAAAGCTGTCTAGGTCTAAGACGTTCTTTGTTGCCCATAACAACCAGTCACAGCTCCCCTTTCATTTTTTCAGAGCACTATATGAAATGAAAGAGGAGCTCTGATTGGTTGCTGTGAGCAACTTAACCCCTTAATGACTGCCCGCTGACTTTTGATGTCGCCTTCAGACGTTGGGGTTTGCGGAAACCTCCGCTCCCTGGTGCTTAACTCTCTGATTGCCGCGATGCGTGACTACAGCATAATCAAAGGGCTTTCCCTTGCTCTGTCGGGTGATTGGGACTCCGGTAACCCAACAGAGCCTGGGGAATTGCTGCTCAGTCAGTCCTGGGGACCTAGAGTAGCTCCAGGGCTGTCTGTGTAACAAGTCAGCAATCAGAGCACACTGTGTGCTGCCCTGATTGCTGCCTGTGTCAAACACAGATTAAAATGTAATAGCATACATGAATATGCTAATACATTACTAAGTGTTAAAAGAAAATGTAACAGTTATCCCTTTATGGGATTTTAAAAGAAAGTAAAAAACATAAAAAAGTGTAGAAAAAAAATAAAGTAGTAAAATAAATAAAAATAAATATTTAATAAAAATAATTGTGCATACATTACATGTAGAATTAATCTAACAAGTTATTAAGTCTGAAATGTGAATGGTGTAAAAAAAAAAAAAAAACTTGGAATTTTTTTTTTTTTTTTTTTAAATTCTGCAATAATTTATAAGTGAACTTAAACCAGTTGTCAGGGCTGGGCAGCTCTCGGCTTGCAGGGAAGAAGAGTCTGCAGCAGCTGATCAGCGACCCCACCTTGATAGACAGTCTGCTGGGAGCCGTGTGAGTGACAGGGGCCCAGCCACTCCTGACACGAAGCGAGTCGCACCAGCCAATGGGAGGACCCGGAGGCCGCTCCAATCAGCTACAGGGGCGGTATCTGGGGATCACATTTAAACTCCCTGCTAGCTGAGTGCTGCTCCTGCGATATTCTCCTGGCTGCCTTGTTACCTGTGCTATTGCTTTGTTGTTTGCTTACCTGTGTACCTGACCTCGGCTTGTTCTCCTGACCCCAGCTTGTCTTCTGATTTTGTACCTCGCTCCCGTTCGTGTTTGACCTCGGCTTGTTTAAATTTATCCCTCTGGTTCTGATTTGTGGCTTGGCGTTCCTGATTTGGTTTGACCCGGACTGTCTGACTATTCTTCCTTCTGACGGCCCCAGCACTTTAGCAGCACAGAGACTGTCGCCCAGTTGCCGTCTGCCACCTAAGGCAGCACGTCAAGTAGGCAGGGACAGTGGGCTGGGTTCCAGTCAGGGCTCACTGTACCGCCCTTGACGTGACACCAGTCCCCCAAAAATAACAACTTGTCCAGAATAAAACGAGGCCTCATACAACTGCGTAATTGAAAAAATAAAAAAGTTCTCCACAGTGAACAGACTATTGAAACGCAAGGGGACAAAAACTAAAAAAAATTGCTGGTAATTTAGTACTTTTCAGGCGTTCAGCTTAAGGAGTTAAAAGGCTTAGACCTAGACCGTTTTCATATATGAGGCCCCTAGCCTTAAAGAGGTGTTCAGAATGTACAAAATGCTTGCTATTCTGCCAGGGCATGATGAAAAATAGAAGAAAAAAAGAAAACTTACCTCTCAGATGCTGCTGTTCCATCGCCAGGGCCATCCTAGTAATCCTGGCATGGCAGTAGCCTTGCCCATTCATCCTGCACGTGAAAAGTGTAGGCATTCACAGACTGCTATGGTCACGTCCATGTGAATGTTGTGGTCTGTGATTGGCTGCATGTGAAGAATGAACAGACAAGGCTACTGCTGGGATCACCAGGATGGTCGTGGTGATGGAATGACCGTGGTGATCATGCCCCAATGGACTAAAGGCCCTTTTTTACCATTGGAACACCCATTTCAGCCAATGGGCCCTTGTATGTCTTTTATTTTCTAATTATTGCTCCCACAGTTGATTTCTTCACACCAAGCTACTTGCGCATTGCAGATTCAGTCTTCCCAGCCTGGTGCAGGGCTACAATTTTGTTTCTGGTGTCCTTTGACAGCTCTTTGGTCTTCACCATAGTGGAGTTTGGAGTGTGACTGTTTGAGGTTGTGGACAGTTGTCTTTTATACTGATAACAAGTTCAAACAGGTGTCATTACTACAGGTTATGAGTGGAGGACAAAGGAGCCTCTTCAAGAAGTTACAGATTATTTCCAAATCAGACAATGTGACTTTCTGGATTTGTTTTCTCATTTTTTCTCTCATAGTTGAGGTCGACCTATGATGTCAATTACAGGCCTATCATCTTTTTAAGTGGAAGAATTTGCACAATTGGTGGCTGACTAAATACTATTTTTCCCCACTGTATACATTCAACCATATTACACTACTGCTATGTATCATGACTGTAACAGGCAATCTTTTACACCCTGGCTCCTGGCATGATTAATAGAGTTCTGTAAATGCAGACCTGGAGTCCTTTATGTTTGGCTTACAGCTGCCATTAACATTCTGGGAATACATTTGCTGGGTGCTGATGGTTAGACAAAGGCATCCCCCTACCTCTTCTGTCAACAAACTAGATGTCATAGTTGCTACTGACTGAGACATCTAGGGGCTTAAACATCCAGGATAGCTTGCTCTGATTCTGAACGTTGAAGCAGGAGCCTGACTGTAACTTATAGCTGGTTCCCGATGCGCATGGTGTGGGCACAGCACCGTCCAGCATACCTTCCCGACTTACAAACATCTTTCAGAAGGACCCCCATTATCTGTGAGTCTCCCAGAAGATACAGGATAGATGTCAAGTGAAGTTTAGATATGCTCTTATGATCTCTTTACACCATTCAAACCTGACTTATAATCATACAGTAGCCAATACCTGATTATTTTTGTATATTTCCTTATTTCTCCAAGTAGAAGACCAAATGTACAAAACACTAGACATTAATCATGCATTTCTGCCTCATAAACACAAACATTTTTAGTGTGAAACTAAGATATTTAGATTTGATAAAGAGATTTACATGTAACTCGGCAACTACTGCATAATGGGCCCCATTATTACCCAAATTACAACCAAATCAGCTGCGGAAACGTCTATTGGTAGAAGTGGAATAGCTGGTTCTTATGCCTCCAGGGTTTAATGTGTTTTTATTTACCAAAAAATAAAGCGCTTATACTAATAAGTGGTGGCTTCCCATCTACAGCAGACATGGACAGGGTATGATCCACAGGAAGTCCAGGACAGGGGATTGTGTGTTGTCAGAATGATTTTGGGACAAGCACATTACCAAAGGCAGCATGAAGTAGCTGTGTATTTTACCCTGAAAAGGCATCTCTGAGTAAATCACCCAATAAAACTGAGCTGGATACAGGGAGAAGCGTCAGGTCTCTCCTCCGTCTCTGTATATGGGCTTTCACTGTGTATATGATTTTTCCCAAAGTGGAGATAGCATTGGGAATGTTCCCAGATAATCATTCCTGCACATGAATATCATTAGTTGATACAAGTCTGAAGAATCTTGGACTGATTGGAGAGAGCCTGGGGTTGATTTTGTGATATTTAAAGATGTTAAAGAAAGTGCCGTTAAGTATTTTACTACTGTCAATCAGACACGCCTTAACATTATTGGGGTCATTTTGAAGCTCACATAATAGTCAATGCCGTCAAAAGTAACCACCACTTCACAGGTGCAAACCCTCTCATTTTATTATATGTATCCTCTAAAAGATATCCATGGGCAACCTTTGTCACTATGAAGATTTAGACAGTATTAAAGACCCCCTATGGATGTAGACGACTTCTTTGCATACACATTACCACAGCTTAGTTCTTTAATGAGATCCATGAGGAAAGGAGTTGATACATTGTTAGAAAAGCCCCTTAATAAATTAAATGATCACACGGTGTTGGGCACTGGGACCATGAGCGATCAGCTGGGATCTGCAGGTGAACCATGCAGCAATGGTTGTTCATTCAGTGATGTTCTATGTGAACATGTTATCCTGCTACCATTAGACAACTAACGCTGGCTACACTGTCTACCTAATATAACTGTTCCATGGAAAATGTGGAATATGTGAAACGTAACCTCATGTGACATCATCAGTGGGGGACAGCTGTAGCAATGGTGGTGCTGACTAAACACCAGCTATTCAAGAAACTCACTTGAATAGAACTGTGTTGCAACTCCCCACTCAGCCAGTGGTCAGGAACACCACATTGTAGCTGCAAAGTCAGATAAACTATTGTCTTTTATTCTCAGGATCAGCAGTGATCATAGAGGTCTTCATATTATGGTGTATCAAAGTGAGGACATTATATGACATCAAATCCTCTTTAACTTATAGTCAGTTAATTTTAGAACTTTTATGGCCTAAAGCCTCTTTACACATTGAGGTATTTATTACATTAAGGGCATGTCCCCACTGCATGGGTTTTCGGCCGTTTATTCAGGGGGTTTGTTGTTTTGCAGACCGCCTGAAAAACCGGCCGAAAACCAGCAGAACTGGGCTCTATGAAAAACCTGTGCAGCAGTCCCCACTGCACGGGTTTTCTGCCCAGCGGTTTTGCCGCCGGCGGTCCGGCCGCAAAACATTGTGAATGCACATTCTTCCGTCCGGTTTCCGCTCATCGTGGAGAAAAGCCGAACCCCCCGCGGCCGTGGGGTCGGCCGCAAAAGGAGTGCAAATACCGGTCGCATAACCGACTGGCATTTGGCTCTTGCCGTGTAAACGGCCCCTAACTAAGCTGAAAGATGTTATGGCAAATACAAATGTTATAGCTACAGTATGCTTAAATTTATATAGAAAGACTCAGGTCTACCTGAGCTAGTAACCATCTGGTAATCATCTGAGGTGGCTTCCTAATAACAACTGGTATAGAGATTAGGACTCCTAACATATTTTCTTATCGGGTTAGTGTCCATAACCTTGGGGATGGTTTCTGTATGAACTAGTTTGAGACCACAATATAATTGTTTATTGACTAAAAGACTTCTTTATTCTCTATGTTGTCATCATCAATATGGACAACTAAGGTCCATTCCACAATCTGATTATGGAGGTAGAATACGTAAAGTTTTCTATTAGTACAATCAGATACAATGGTTATCTACATAACTGCAGTCTCCAGCAAGACTCCATCCGCTAATGTCCTCAATGAATATTCTATGGACACAGACTTAAGATGTGTTTCAGCATTTAGCTTGATGCCTGTAATTTACACCTTAATAAGGCATGGGAGTTTACTGTAATAAGCTTGACTTCTGTAGAAATTCTTTACTACTAGAAGCATTTAGACATTTAAAATGATCAGACATGTCATAGTTTTGCGTTCAGCTGGTGATAGACATTAGATGAAAATCAGAAAAAGTCACCAATTTTAGCCAATAATTATATTTATTTTATAGTGCTGTTCACAGCATTCCCATTGGTCCCGGTTCTCACTGGGTCTCACAATCTAAGTTCCTGACTGAGAAATCAGTGGCTTTTTTAGAATGTGGGAGAAACAGGAAAACCTGGGAAAACCCATACAAACAGGAGAACATACAACCTCTATGTAATTCTTGTCCTTGGTGGGATTTGAACCCAGTAACCCATCATCCTGTGTATGTGATTTTCCTGACTGTCCCTCCTGGTAGGACAGTGGAAGGTATTATTTGGCATGCTGGATTTTAATATGCATCATCAGGTGTTTCAGTGAAAACACTGTAGTATATTTCATACTTCCCATAAACATGCATGCTTAACGAAGGGTGAGAACTGCTAAGTTTACAATGGTTCAGCCATGTTTCATAAATATGAGATGGTTTACATCTAAATTGGATGAACCTGCCACCCTGACAGGAAATCTATATGCAGATAAGTGCCTGTGAGTGCCTTAGTGTAGGGAGTGACAGTTGTGTGTGATAGCAGGTGGAGGTTAGCAATTAGGGATCATGGTAGGCAAGACTGAGAAGATGTATTATCAGGGCCCTCTTAAAACTATGAGGGTCGCGAGTGTTTCTGATTGCCTGTGGTAGCATGTTCCAGAGAAATCATGCAACATTTGTGAAATCTTGGAGATGGGCATGGGAGGTTTGGATGATTGTGGCCTGCAATTTCATATCATTAGCAGAGCAGAGTGACTGGGTAGGGTGGTAACCAGAGATAAGGGAGGAGATTATGGGGGTTCAGCACTGTGGAGAGCTTTATGGGTGAAAGAGATTATTTTATGTTGTACTCTGTATTGAATGGGCAACCAGTGCAGTGACTGACACAGGGTAGAGTCATCAGTATAGTGGCTGGAAACAAAGACAAGCCTGGCTGCTGCATTCAGGACAGATTGGAGAGGAGAGCGTTTGCAGAGAGGGAGACTGATAAGCAAGGAGTTACATTAGTCAAGACGAGAAAAAATATGAGAAACAATGAGAGTTTGAGTTGTTTCCACAGTAAGAAAAGGACAGATTCTAGAGATGTTCTTGAGATGAAGGTGAAAGGAGTGCGCAAGGGATTGCATGTAGGGAGCGAAGGACAGATCAGAGTCAAGTATCACCCCAAGACAGCAGGTTTCCTGCCTAGGAGTTATGGTAGTGAAAACAGAAACAGAAATAGCAGGGTGGGGTTGGTTAGTAAATGGCAGAAAGACAAGGAGTTCAGTTTTAGTGGAGTTTAGTTTAAGATAGAGACAGAACATTATGTCAGAGGCAGCAGACAGACAGTCACTGGTGTTTTGTAGCAGGGCAGGAGTGATGTCACGGGAAGAGGTGTATAGTTGAGTATCATAAGCATAGAGATTGCACAGAAAACCAAATCGATTTGTCCAATGGGGGCTGTGTATATTGAAAGAAGGAGAGGACCAAGAACCGATCCCTGAGGAACCCCAACAGCAAGAGGGAGAGGAAGTAGAACCTGAAAATGAGACACTGAAGGAGTGATCAGAGAGGTAGGAAGAGAACCAAGAGAGAGCGGTGTCCTGGAGGCCAATGGCACGGAGCATGCTGAGTAGAAGATGGTGATCAATAGTGTCAAACGCTGCAGAGAGATCCAGAAGAAGCAGCAATGAGCAGTTGCCCTGAGATTTAGCAGTGTGGAGATCATTTGAGACTTTAGCTCGAGCAGTTTCTGTGGAGTGTAAGGTGCAGAAACCTGATGGTAAAGGATCGAGAAGAGAGTTAGCAGAGTTAGCAGCGAGATAGCTGCTTAGACGAGAGTAGACGAAGCGTTCTAGAAGTTTAGAGATGAAGGGCAGGTTAGAGACAAGTCGATAATTAGCAGCGCAGGATGGATCCAGACTGGGCTTTTTTAGTAAAGGGGTTATAGCAGTGTGTTTAAATGAGGATGGAAAGATCCCAGTGGAGAGAGGTTGAAGATTGAAAGAGGACAGCTGGAGAAATAGACTGGACAAGGTGGGAGGGAATAGGGTAACTAGATCAGGTAGTGCGGCGAGCACACAGGAGAAGCCTGGATACTTCTTCCTCTGTCATCAGGTCAAAGGCTGAGAGAAGACTAGAGGACATGCGGGGAGGGACGGGGTGGCTATGACTTACGGAATGAGATGCAATGTTTTATTGGATATTGTCTATTTTGCCATTGAATGGAGCAGCTAGGTCTTCAGCACAGAGGTCAGTGACTGGGGCCTGAGCTTTAGGCCTGAGGAGGGAGTGGAAAGTGTCAAACAAGCGTTTTGGGTTGTTGTGTAATGTTGAGATGAGATAGGGGAAATATTCTTGTTTTGCGCAATGCAGGGCAGTGTGATAAGTCCTGAGCATAAATTTGTAGTGGAGAAAGTCTGCAGGTAGCTTTTACTTTCTCCACAGACGCTCAGCACTGCTGCAGAAAGCGAATCTGAGACGTGTTAGGGTTGCCGGCGTCTGACTCTGGTGGGGCGGGATTTGAGTGGTTCCAATGTGTCCAGGGTTTTTGAAAGAGTTTTATTATATTGTTTTACAACCAGGTCAGGACAGGAGATGGAGGAAATTGGGGACAGTGAGGAAAGAATGGTGTCTATGAGTTCCTGAGTGTTTATGGTGCAGAGATTTCTGAGTGTGATGGGCAGGTCTGTCCAGAGAAGGCTGAGAATTAGTGATAGTGAAGGCAATGAGTTTATGATCAGAGAGCACATAAGAAGAATTAGTGAAGTTAGAAATTGATGAGAGACAACAAAAAACAAGATTAAGTGAGTTCCCATCCTTGTGGGTGGGGGAATCTGTAATTTTGTGGGAGGCCAAGAGAAGATGTTAGTGAAAGAAACTGAGAGGCAGAAGGAGACATGGGGTCATCAATAGTGTTGAGCGATTTTTATCGACAAAGTTGAAATCGGCAAGGTTTTTATGGTGATCGAAATTTCCAGATCATGCGATAATTAAGGTTAAAATCTGTGCCTCATCTATTAAGATCGCGCCTTTTTCGGCGCTTCCTGTACTTTTGGCGGCCAGCAAATCAGATTTACAGAATAGAGCAGGGTGGGGATGTTGTTGCGACGTTCATGACTGGGATGTGTTATGGTTGGGATTGGCTGGAAAAATCACATGACCTCGTTTTACATAGAACAGCGTTTCCTGTTTCAGCCTCAGTGTCTCTCAGCGTCTCTAGGGATAGGACCTGCGTTCTGCCTGTGGCCAAACAGCTCAGCGAAATTTAGTCTTTTCTGCACAGAGAAACCTCTACTATTAGCTGTGATCCTTCCAATTTAGTTAGATTAGGGATTTGAACATTTTATGTAGTTAGCTAGAGAATTTTAAAGCAGAATCTACCACTGTAAATTCACGGCGGTGGGAGCGGGGGGGGGGGGGGGGGCCCCCGGGCGAACAAAGACAAGCTATATCTATAAAGAACACAGGATAAAGTTCACCAAGAATTAGTGTAGAAATTGTAGTGGAATTACTTTTTATTAACGTTTGCTTTGAAAATATTT